>JAPDSC010006017.1:0-17747 GCA_026290005.1 Latrodectus geometricus
TATTTGCATTTCTAGTTTTAATTTCTTAGAAAAAGAATAAATTAGTTTCTTCATTTGAAAAAATAAAATGAAAGACCAGAAAAGTTTCTTTTAATTTAGCAATTTAAAGTTAATTAAAAGTATTCTGGAAATATTTAGATTAGTTTTTAACATTTTTAATTAAGTATAAATGGCTAAATTATATCACAAGTAAATTAACTTTGTTATTCTAGGTAAAAACAAAATATCGCAGATGAGAATATATATATCGTCTTTAGAAGTCAAAGAAAAATATATGAAAGTTATTAAGATCTCTTTTTCAATAAAAATTTTAAATTGAGCTTTTAAATTTAAAATTCCATTCTTATTAAAATAGTTTAATAAAAAACAAGGAAATTGTTGACATTTCGATGTAATTTAATACAACTCATTATTGTTTCATGTCAGAAAATTGGTTGAAGAAAATTCTATTTATAAAGAATATTTGTAAAATTAAACAAAATTAAAAAACTAGAAATGAATAAACTTAGAAGGATTTAAAATTACTAAATTTATCATATTTTGCGAAACTTATTTTTACAATGAGAACACTGTAAAAATAAGTTTCGCAAAATTAAATTAATGATGGTTTTAATTTATTTTAAAATAATTTTGTGATGAAGCAAAGAAGAATCTTGATAAAAACCTGAGAAAACTGTTCATTTGTTTTTGTGGAAATTTAAATTAGAAGTTAGTGTGAAGCATTTCTGTGACTTGATGTTATGTTGTGAAGTAAACAAAATAAACTAACCATCTACATCCAGTTCATTGTCAGCTATGTGTCCAGTGTAGGAAGGCATACCAGGACAGACACACTTGATCGGGCAAGGTGGACACATGTCCGATCCAATGGTAGTCGAAGCTTCACTAGAAACTGTCGGCGATAACCAGTGGTCAACACAAAATCAAATATAAATCTCAAAATAATAAAAATAATTTTGTCAACTGATATGAGTATTGTTAATACGTTCCCGAAAGGAAATAGGAAACAAGAAGACATAGAACATTGACTGTTACCCAAAAGGAAGTTAGTTAGTTATGTAGTAATTAAAAAATGTTAGTAATAATAACTGAAAATATAGTATTTATGATTATTGTAATTAAAATTCCATAAGATATTTTACGCGCAGCTACATTCACTCGACGTCATCACTTATAATCTTTAGAGTATGTTAATTTATATATAACTGGTATATATTAACTAGTATACATAACTAGTATATATTCACTGGTTACACTCACTTGTCTTCGTGACTTATAATCCTTAAAGTATGCTAATTTATGTATAACTAGTATAAATTTTTATTAGTTTGATAAAAATAAAATCCATTATTATTCCGTGAACTTCAAGGCTTTATTTACATGTTTTTTATTAGCTTTGTGCAAATAATTGCAAACTGTTCTATGGCTGATCTTTAGCTTCTGGAAAGATACCATGCTTGTCAACTTCGAACATTTTCCCGATTTTATCGATATTTTCGACGATGGGCCGACCAGTACGAGGTGCATATTTAACATCAAATCTACCTGAATGAAATCGATGAAATCAAAATCACAAGTAATTGGCTGTTACAGTATCGGAATCATAAACACCATTTCTGATTTTCAACTGCCTGACTTGTATTTTCATTTTTATCAAAGAAAGAATTTACTGCATTTTCTCTTTGTCGACTTCCATTTTTTAACTCTCTGTACCTTATAATCGAATGGACCAAATAAAAAGCATCAAAATATTTTTCAGTGTGAAATGTGGTCTTTCCAACGAGCACATCGATCCTTAATGAGAAAACGGACACTGCAATTATCGACTGAAAAAATAACGGATTTCTTTTTTTTCCAAACTAATATGTCTATTACGATAATATTTGTAGAAGTTCCTAACATTTTAGAATCAAAAATAATTATTTGCGCCTTGAAAATTCAAAAATCAATTACGTTTTTGAGAAATATTAATTGAATGCAGTTTAAGTCAAGAGTCTTCTTGACTCAAGAAAAAGAAATGCAGTAAAAGAAAAAAGTTTCTGTGTAATATTTGGCCTTTACATAGATTACAAAATTATTAACTTTTATGGGGAAATCTCTCTCTGTACAATTAGAACGATATCTTGAAAACCATACAAAATAGACAATAATTTATGCGATAAATGCATCTTAACATCCAAACTGAAAAAACGACAAATGCACCTCAAAAATGCATCGTAACATCTTAAGCAACAAATACCTCATTTCTAACACATGCTAGTTTTGGAAAGGTGGATACCATTGAATCTAAATACATTTGGTGGCAGCAACAAGCATATATTGATCTGGATTAAAATGAAGCGATAACAGAATCAATATTCAAAAGCACAATTGGAACATAAAAGTTTCGATATGTAACAGTTTTTTTTTACCATGTTACAATACGTATATTCCATTAAGGAAACACAAGTTACCACACATAGTCCTTTCACCGATGACTCGCAATGCAATAATAAAAATAATGTTTAAAAATTATATATAGCCCGGTATAAAAGTGAGAGGGTTGACAGCGAAAGTAATTTTCAACAAACAATTCACGAGTCCAGTATTTTTCCAATATTATATAATGATATGCCATTAACACAACATTAACAAATTGCCCTATCTTTAGTCTCTTCTGTTACGAAGATTTTAAATATTTTATACTGCCCAAATTATGTTTATAAAATTAGAAATAAATTTTCTTGAGAAAAACAGTGGTGAGTTATATTCTTATTAATTTCGAGAGATAGTATAAAATATCTAAAATTAAATGATAAAATATATGCTTCTTCATTCATTTCTTACTATCTTAAATTAAAATTAAAAAGTAAGTTTTTTTTTTAAAGTATAGAATGTACAAAAATATTTTATGTGACTATTTTAACATTTAACATAAAAAGAAAAAAAAATATTAGCAAATGAAATAAAGATTTTGATGCCGTCCACCTTGTCCAGTGTGCCTGACTGAAGATTCTTGGTTCAAATCCCGGTTCGGGCATGTGGATGTATTCTCTCTCGCCTGTTTGTTTTTTCCATAAATAAATGGGTTGTGAATCGTTGCCAACCCTATAAACGGGTACCTACGGCAGATGTGTACTGAGGAAGTCGAACTCCACGCCAAATTACGTTTCAGTTGGAAAAGTGGAGCAGCGCACCTCATACTGTGTTAGCATAGCTAACAACATTAAGATTTTGATGTATCTAGTTGTAGACTAATGACATTTATTACCGAAATTAAAATATTAAAAGAATTTAATTTAAAATAAACTGAAAGCTAATAGATTTTATCTAATTTTTTTCATAAAAATAATTTTTGCTTTTACATTTTCTCTTAAAAAGTTTGCTGAATTGAAATTTTCACTGATAAATATTTAAATTTAAAAATTTTATTTAAAACATATTCATTGAAAATTAACAAACTTAAAGAAAAACAGTTTTAATTTGTTATAATTCCCAAATATTTTTTTCATTTTTTTGAGCGAACAATATAGAATTTTTAAAAATGAGAATTTTTTTAGTTAATAAATTGGATTGTTAAGTATTTAATCAAAAAAAATTCTAAATACAAATTTTTAATTTAGATTTTACAATGACGCTAAAACCGAAAATTAAAAAACCTGTTTTGTCTGATGATCTAAACTTCTCACATACAATTTATGATTTGCCACTTAAAATTTGATGTGAACGTTTTTTCTGCGAATATTTATTAAAATACGAAGTAAGGTTTGCTGTTATTATCTTGGCGCCGTGAAACGTAATTTTTTACATTTAATGGAATTTAACTGTTTTACTTACACAGAGAAAATATAAATTTCTAATGGAATGCACACTGAGCTTTCTTTTCTACTTATAAAAAAAAAATACACATCACAGTAACATGCAGATATTAAGTGAAGGTGATCCCGAAGAGTTAGTTAGTGAAGGGATGTGAGTACAGATACAGTTAAAGGATAGGGGCGATTGCATTTTTTGAAAACTCACCAGTCATCTCAGATGTCGAAGGCTTTGAATCTGTAAAAAAAGAAGATAAAAAAAGAGCGAGTAATTATCATTTCACAGTGGAGATCACTTGCTTCAAAGCATTGCCAACACTTAAAATATATTGACGACAAAAATATCTGTATTCAATAATTGTAAAATAAATGCTTTCATGTGTATTTTGCTTACTAAAGAGTGTTTTCATAGTTTTATATATATATTGTAATTACAGTAGAAGTCCGATAATCCGGCACGTTCGGGACCGGCTCGGTGCCGGACTACCGAAAATTCCGGTCTATCGGACAGTAATTATAAGAACAATAGGTTAATAATTAAACTACAAATACAGTATGCAAATACATACAACAAAGTTTATTTTACATTTCATATAATGTATGTACACGTACTGTAAAACATATTTCACTTAGATTTAAAAAAGTCACGAATGTCTTTTTGTTTTCTTGACTTTTGGCGTTTAGTATAAAATGTGTTTCTAATGATATGGAAATCAATAATTTCGGAAGCACTGTAGCTAGTACTAGCCTCAGCAAAAGAGTTAAACTTATTTAGTGATTCTGCAACTTCTGCCCAGCTGATTTTTCCTTTTCTTCCGTTTCGGCATCTGAGTCACTTTATTTAGGCTTAGGTTTGAAAACATGGTCATCCTATGTACAGTTAGAACGAAAATCACTTTTTTTATAAACAGTCTCAAAAGTTACGTTTACTATTGACTTGCCAGCAGCTAATTGTTTCCGAACAATACCGAGCGCTTCCGGATGATCTCGAACTACCCAGTAAACTTCCGAATAGCACTCGAGCGTTTTTATTTGCTTTACAGACATACTTTGGGAGAAAACCAAAATTTTTACAATTTTCAGAAGCGATGCCGGACTATCGGGCATTCCGGACTGTTGGATGCCGGATTAATGGACTTCTACTGTACCAAGAATTTTGTAACATGTAAAACTATGCAGTTTAAAATGTTAAGATTGTTAAATGTATTGAGAGAGGTTACGTAATTATCTCACAATACTTCATGTAATGAAATAAAGTATTATTTTAACTGTTGGTTATTATTTTGGAAAGAATTATTAAAGAAGAATTAAAAATTATAGTTAAATTTGTTTTTAGATTATGGAGAGTCAGTGTCATTTATGAAAAATAATATCAGACTTACAGGAAATTATATACCTAAATTTTCTCACTAGATAAAATACCAAATTTCCTTTAATATAAAATTTGTTATTTATACATTTTAAGAATAGCATCAAAACTTTATCTAAAATAATAATATGTGTCTTGTTAAATACAATTTCAATGAACCAGGTCATTTTGGAGGAAAATTTATTCTCAAATATTGTATAATAAAATGCAGGTATATGCAATAAATTTCCTTAAGAAAGAAATGTTGTCCCTCAAGAATTCTAAAGAAATCTATTTATTTACATGTTTTACAGCAAAAGCGCGAAATCTGCGCTACCTCTTAGAAGTGCTATAAGCACTAACGGTCCATTATTGTTTATTTCATGTTTAAACCGCCTTATATTTAAGAACGGCGCAGGGTAAAATGTTCTTTTAGACTGAATTTCCTTAAAATATCTCGCAGAAGCGGTCGTAGGGACATTATCTTCCCTTCCATCACCACTTTTCCTTCGTCTTCTTTCGAATATAAACGCGTTTCGCAGCGTGATTCAATTTTTTTTCGAACGTTTTATCTTCTTTCTCCGGAAGCTAAAAAAAAAAAAAAGAAAAAGAACCTCAAATCTCAAAATGCAGGCATAAACACACGAAAGGAGGGAAAAAGAAAGGGGAAAAAATCTCATTTTCCCTCATCTGAGAAATAGATAACAAAAAGATCCCCCTAAAAAAATCTAGGGAAAAACGAAAGCGTTTCGTGGATGAGTTTACGAGTTCGAGGGTTGGATGATGCTTAAGCGCGGTCGACGCTTGCATATCAAAGTGGGAAAAGGAAACCTGTTGGTTCTTTTCCCCAATTTTTTCCCTACTCGCAAAGCAGCGGGAAATGATCTCTTTCCCTTTTTTTTTATTCAATCTCATACCCTTTTCTTCAAAAAACGAGGAAGAAAAACACCATAAAAATAAAGCATTTCTTATTTTATTTTGTTTTCCATAAATTCTCTTCCAATTTTTATCGAATCTCTAGAATTTCGAATACTCTTTTCTTTACACAAACGCAAAATTCCTGATTTCCACCGCTTCATTTAACAGATTTTTCAGGAAATTTATTAATATAATATCTTATTTAGAATTATTATTCATTTTTCATTTAATTAAACAAACTGCAGAACATGATTGTAAACATTAATCACCCGTAAGATAAGAATAGCCTTTTTTACGTTAAGAAAACAAAAAGTGAAGGATAAATATAAAATAAAAAAATAAATATATAATCCAAGCAAAAAAAGAATTTCGCATGGAAGGATAAAGAAAATTTTTCTATTAATTACCTTCTTTATAATAAAATTTTTATAGAATAAAAACGTTCTCTTAATTTAATACCTGATTTGTTTCTCGGCAGTTACAATATTAATTATACATGTAAAAATATTTATTGCACACTTTAAACAAGTATGTTTAATAATTATGAAAAAAGTAGCAACACTTAACGACAACTGGCTATGACTAAAATGAGTCCTTCAAGGCCATTTTTAGTTAGTTAGGAGCAGATTTTCATATATATTAGTACTTAAATTTCGATTTGAGTTGTTTCCATATTCTTGATTTGATCTAACATTTGAAACCGATTCATTTAAGAAGCTTATAATAAATATAATTATACTTTTAAATCTAAGAGCAATTGTAAATACTTTTTGTTTGGATTTTAAAAGGAAAAGAAAAATCCACATTATTTGTAAAAGATTATTTGAAATTTTATTATAATGCTTTATTATTAAATATAACTAGCCTTCCTTCTTTTCATTTGTATAAAAACATAGTTTGCTATGAAAAATTAGAAATTGTATTTACTATAAAATATTAAACGTATCTTCAATAATAAAATAATTTATACAGCTCAATAAAAAGCGAAACAGACTTTTGTTTGATATAATAGCATAGTCAAATTAAGTTGTCTTAACCAAGCCAAAAGTCAATAGAAAAAGCAACGAATGAAATTAAATCGTAGTTGATATTATTTTTAATAGTTAGTAATAACGACAATAACTATATCATGTATTTTAAGCAAACAGTATTATAAAAATTTTTTAAGAATATTTAGCGTATAATATATTTTATTAGCGATGTCAAGAATAGTTTCGTTTTCTTTATTATAAATGATTTTAAATTCTGCACTAAAAGCGAATATTGCCAATTTTACAGAATAAACTCATAAAAAAAACTAGGTTCTTGCCTATTTTCCGTTTCGTTACTACGACAAAAACATGATTTTCTCTTTTTCTAGGCAGAGACAACTAGAGAGGGTTTTCTGAGAATATATCTCATAAAAATATCTTTCCTATCTTTGGTAACCCCCCATCTTGCTCCAGGCAAACATCTAAGGAACACGTGTCCAAAAGAGTAAGAAAGAGAAGTTTTCCCTGCCTATATTACTTCCGCTCTTTTTTTTTTATTTTTTTATCCAGAATTCAGAGCGCGGTCGATGAAAAAAAAAATCTATATCGAGGGAAGGCATATTAGGAAAGTCAATATTCACAAAATTTTAAATTCCTTATAAATGTTAATAGATTATATCTTTTTTTTTTTTTCGTGACTGAATAAATGATGACAGATAAAATAGATTCTATAATAATAAAATAGATTAAATAGAAAAGACAATGTTTTTAAATAAAAGTGAAATTTGATGCAACTTTAAATAATTCATGTTACATAAATATTTTTGAAGGTATCAGAAGGAAGCCCGTAAATGATATCCACAAATCATAGGCATAATCAAAAAGAATCTAGAAAATTCTATTTCTTAAAGTAGTTATTTATGAAATACAAGGTAAACAAGAAAGTTCTCGCCATTTTTATTGACCCAAAAGAATATGACCTACAGAAATTGTAGCTTATTGTTAGTCCTCAAAGTAATCGCCATCGACATCCATGGCAATATGTCTCCAGCTGTTCTGTTAAAACTCGGTTGTTTTTGACGCAAAGAAGTTCGTGAGTGCTCGGCGCAAATCTGCTTCATTGATGAAGGATTTTCCACAAAGATTGTCCAGGGAATGGAAGAAGTGGTAATCTGATGGTGCAAGGTCAAGTGAGTAAGGAGGATGGCACAAAGTCTTCCAACCAAGTCGTTGTACGGGATTCCTGGCCAATCGTGCGACAAGTAGTAGCCTTGGCGTTATCGGCCAAGTACAACCCTTGCGATTAACCAGTGCTGGCTTCTCCTGTTGCAATACTTGTTGCACACGTTTCAACTGCTGCGAATACAGGTCCGCAGTGTTCGTCAGGCGCGTTGGTTGCAGCACATAGAGAACCACTTGATGACTATTCCGCCAGACACGAAGAATAATCTTCCATCGGTGATCCTTCTGAGACCAATGCCTTGCTAGACGTTTATTCTTAGCCCCAAAAGATTGACCTATTCAGGGACTTGATGCAGCAGACGATAAGTCTACTTTGAAACAGTGAACGAGCTCCTGCGACACGTCCATTTCTCTCCGTTACTATACGAGTTACGATTGATCAAAGTGCTCGGTTGACTTGCTTTTATAATGATTGATACTCTCGACTGACCGATGTCTCAAGCACGGCATTTACTAATTTGCATAACTTATTCTCACATTAATCAATGGAAACGCGAAAATGGCAAGAACTTTCTCGTTTAATTTATATCACATTGCCACGAAATTTTTTTTACCAAACTCAGTAGCTTAAATAAAAAAATAAAATTCAACATAAAGTTGAATTTAGAAACAAATTTATATTTCTTAAATCTAGGTATCGTTATAAAATTAGCGAATTTTTAGATTTTTTTTACACACCAATAAAGTCCAAAATTAAAACAACGTATCTGATTTTTAAACTAATAAAATTTAAATTAAAATCGTAATTACCAACAAACATTTAATTAAAGTAAAATTGATAATACTAATTTAATAGCAACATTATTTTATTTTTAAACAAAAAAGCGTGTTTCACAAAATATCATGAAACTGTAAAAAAATAAATAAAAAAGCAAATTTTGTTATTATATATATATATATATATATATATATATTACCATTCATTCTATATGTAATGTAATACATTGTTATTATATATAGAACGAATGACGGCAAATTCTCTAAATAAGTATACAATAGCATTTCATTCCTTTATAAAAAATATTAAATACCTTCTACAATATTGTAAATATTTATTTTTTTACTATAAATATTTTTAATATGAGAAAAATACTGATTCTTTTATCCAATTCAAAATTAATTTAACTGTGCAAAATTGTGTTAAACTTTAATCTCATATTTAAAAAAGTTTACTTTTACACTATATAATGTTTAAAATAATAAATTAATTGTTAAGTAAACTAAAAATTAATTATTTCTCGCCAAAAAATTTCCCAGATTATTTCTGCCAATTGCTTCTGATATTGCATTTACTATATAACATAAATTTACTTGATTCACTTTATAGTCTACGATGTTACTGAAGATTTACATAAAAGAACTTAGAGCAGATTTTATTACAATTGGGGTATTAAATAATAATAAATATTTTAATATTGTTTGATGAACAATGTGTGTTTATTTTCAAGATGCATTTTAAGTCAATTTTTTAGAAGAATTTCCAATAAGCGACTATTCTATAAAACAAATATATTTTATTGGATAATACGATTTTCTTTGAAAAGACGCCATCGAAAAATATTTTATCAGTGTTTGTAAGGAAAGAGGAGAGATCTATGTTGCCATGGAAACAGGCAAACTCACCTTCAGGGCATCGGGCGTCCCATCCATCAACGACGTTCTGCACGAATTTATCACTTTTCCAAATCCTGAAAAGAGAAGGGAACTCTCATTTCGGAACAACACAATAAAGGTGTACGAGCAGAACGGATTACATAGAATTAACAGTGATATATATCTGTTATTATAGACCAGTTCCATGTACCAGTTATTAAATTATCAGTTCTTATTTGATAAAACTCAGTTTATAACCAGTCAACAACATCTAATAAAGATAAATTCATAATCATAAAGAAAGACTGTGTTAAACAAATTAGAAACATTTTTAAATGATATAAAATAATTATTGTCAGATAAAATGAGCTTATAAAAAATTACTAATATTATGTATTATATTTTCCTACAAATTGTCTATAATACTTTTTGCTACTAAGCATTTTTCAGAGGGTTTATTAAAATTATAAACAACAATAGAAAAATAACTGTCCTATGATAAAAGAAGCGTATGGTTATCACAGTTATCTGTTTAGTTATACCGTGCACAATTTACTTGAACAGAAGTTTGTTATATAACTGGAAAATAGAACTTTACGTAAAAGTGTTTAATAATCTATATATTTAATTACATAATTTTGGGGAAATGTGTGTTTCGTATTATATATATATATATATATTACTGCTATTGTTATAGTTATAGAATAAGTAGCTGCCAAAGCATGGTTTAAATAAAACTGAAATAAATATTATAATAAAATTATATGCATCTTTAAAAATATTATTCAATATAATAAAATAATATATACATCTTTAAAAAATATTATTCAAAATAAAAAGTGAATGATTTATTTTATGTACGTTTTATTTTTCATGAAATAATAAAGTTTTTATAAGATTTTTCTATGTGCGGTTATTTTTTTTTTCAGTCTGTTGCTATTTGCTAAATCCTCAGTATAACTCTAAATAAAATAAATTAACTATGAACAAATAATAAAAAAAAACTTTACAATGGTAAAGAAAATTTAAATCAGGAACAATCCTTAATAATGTTCAATTTTTCATTTACTTAATAAAGGTCCTTGAAAAAAAAAAGCTTTCTATATTAAATCTTGAACAAGCAAAAATTTTCAATATTAATAGGTAATACTTACTTGTATTTATCATGATTTTTCAAAATTCTGAAAAAGTAAAATCATTAAAGTTTTTTCATGCAATGAAGATAAGGAATTTCGCGAAATATATAATGTGCGAATTTTTTTTCAATATTTATTATTAATAAATACTCTTTCCTAAAGAGTAAATATAAGTATTTGCGTAGGAAGAGAAAATAAGATAAAATATTTCTCCGATAAGGAAATAATGATGCATAACTTACGAAAGCCTAAAAAGTAAATAATGGTTAATCAAATATTTCCTGACATTCATAATGATATATCATAGATTAATTAAATTTATGCTGTTATTAGCATACGTTGCTTAAATTATTTATTGATAGTGAAGAACTTAATAATAAATATATATTTTGATTAGAAAAACGGAAATTTAATTTTTAACTTATAATTAAAAAATTTCTCACATTTAGGTTTTAATTTTCATCAATATAGGAAATATCTTTTCTTCATTTTCAATATTTGAATAGTATTGCTTATTATTCGAGATTAAAATTTTATAAAACAAGATAGTAATTAATATTTAAATTAAGTAAAAATTTATAAAATAAATTGGAAAAAAACTGAAAAATTTTACTAAAATATTTCACTGATAAAGATGTATAAGTGTTTATTTTTTTTGGAAATAATTCTAACTTTTTAAATATTTACTCCTACTTCAGTTCACTAATATATAATTAAAATCAGAGATTTTTTCAGCAAAAAAATTATTTGTACATTCTGCTTGAATATTTAATGGAAAAGATAATTCTTGTCTAAGAATCGATGTAAATTATTATGGAGCTAAATTAAGCTTTAGATATATGTAACAATTTAGAAATATTTTATTTTGAAATTCAGTACAGAAATTACAAAACCCCACACAAAAAAATAATATTTATCATATAATAACATAAAATCAAATTTAGGATAATATAAATAAAGCTTTAGAGGTATAGAGGAAATATTGTTCTTTTGACATTAAATTCGTGATTACATAAAACTAAATTCAATGGCACGACTACTCATTTGAGTTCCAAGACCAACAGTGTCCATATCTGTTTTCATGACATAGAGTGTTAGGGTGCGAAATATACGCATAGATGGTCCCCTTAGATGGTCAACATAATGCGAAAAGCAGAGTGTTTAGATCCAAAGCATGCTTGGTACACAATTTTATCAATACACTAAAAAGAAGAATTTCAGAGTCGATCTTGCCCAGTCCGAGAATCGAATCTAAGACCTTTGCCTTGACAGCACATGTTTACATACATTAATTAAAAAAAATTGACACAGCAAAGTGGATAATCTGAAAGGATTTTGTAATCTGACAAAGATAAGTTTTTTTTTTTTTATACAATAGAATATTTTACAGGAGGAAACCAGGAGAATATCAGGTACCGATCCCACAAATGTGAATATATAAAGTAGAATAACAGCATTCAATTTTTATTGTTCAAAGTATCGAACATGGAACCTTATATTTTTCAGATCACTATTTTAATACTAAGATATTAGTTCCGCTTGGTGGCTAGACTAACAGCAGAACATCAATCGCATATTCCATCAAAAAAACTTTCGACAGATTATTGTCCCTATTCATATATTACAAGGGAGTAAACCCTGAAATACATTTTTAAAATGCAATATTTCAGTGGATTTGTGATAGACAAAAAAATTTCAGATAGTAAAATGAGAATAGTTCTGAGAGAAATATGTTGATGGATTTTAAATAACTTGTGATGGTTATGTAAGTTTGAAATTATCAAAATGTATCTATTGAAAAAAGTTGTGACATCTAAAATATTTTAGTGAGAAGTGTGCTGATAGTTATAATTATAACTAAGCTTTTCTAATATTAATTAGCATTTTATTATTTTTTGTTTTGTATTAAATGCATTGAATGTACTTAAATCAACTTCAGAATTTTCAGAAATCCAATCAATGATATATTATCTACGTTTATAGGATTAAAAATTAAAGTGTACTATAATTTTACATAGTACACAATATTAAATTAAAACTTAGCAGATTGATTTCAATATTTTCTCTATAGCAGACGATTTCGAAAATACTGTAATATTTCCTTGACAATAATTTTTGCGCGCATTTTTAAAATTATGCGCACTATTTTGCAATTTTTCTCCGATTCCAATATATTTTTTTATATTCATCAAATGAAAAATATCCATCTTGGTGTTTCTCTAAAATATTCTATGAGGAAATTCTTCTCCTGATTACGGTTAAAAGCGTCATTTTTAAAATCGGTCGATGATATTATATGTGAGCAGATAATCTGAAATCTATAATGAAGAAGTATAATCTTTAAAATTTATAAAAAAAAAAAAATGACGAAAAATAAAAAAAAAAATAGACAGAGAACAAAATCAGCTTTCGATTTCTGGATGTCGTCTGTTTATCAAAGATAATTTTTTTCTGTTCGTTTATTCCTTGCTTGAGAAATAGGAGATGCGGTGCAATTATTTAAATACCGAATGCCATCCGATACTGGTGCATCACATAACATCAATGACCAATATCATAAATGCCTCGCGACATCCTTAAAGGTTATTTAATATTGAGCGAAAAAAAATATTTGTCGATACCTTTTTTTAGAAAGCCCCCTACAACGACCTTATTTCCCATCAGAAATAGTGACAGGCTTTTTATGTTGATGCAATGCAGGGAAAAAAAGTGTATTGATTGAAGTGGCGAATAATTCCTTGGCTTTTGAATAATAATACGCCCTTCTTTTTTTTTACTTGCCTCTCGGTTGTTGAGTTTAATGTGTAATCTATTACTCCGCCCGTAAGCCCCTGTCATCAGCTCAAAATTTAAGACATAAGTAGAGAATTGAATTTTTGATTAAGTATTGGGAGATGGATGGAGAAAGATTAATTGCCTCTTAAAAATGCAGTAAATATATTAACAGTAAATATACCAAGACGTCGGGCTTTCATTTCGGATCGGAAAATGTTAAACAACGTCAGAATCGACTGGAAAATTATATTAATAAACTTTGAAAATTACCAAAGAATGTTTAATTAAATATTAATGCTCAGCTATTAATATTTCATTTTTCAGCACTACAAATGGTGGGTTGAATGTTTCTTATGTCATGTACCCAGGGGGTGTGCAATGAAATGCACCCTAAAATTGAATGGGTCCTCGTACTTCAGAAACAGGAACCAAATGGAAGTTTCCAGAACTGCTCTGCCACTCCCAGCTGATATCATTTCACTTGGAAGATATTGCAGCCGTACTCTATTTTAAAAGCAATGCACACAATTAGTGAAGACGGTGGTGGTGGAACACAACTCAGGGCAAGGTATCGAGAAGTGCACTGGTGCAAGAGGGTTGCGGTGGCCTGGTTGGTTCGGGCGTCGTTCTTGTTACCAAAAGGTGGTGAGTTCGAATCTCGGCTTATCCGAAGATTCGTCGTGTTCACAAATGACGACTAGGGCGCTTAAAATATGCCGTGGTTGCAATGTTCTCCATGTTCCCATTCCAAATGAACACCCTCAGAGGCATTAATTTGGAATGGGAACCAGATGGTGCAGCTATCTCTTAGCCCTCGTGAGGGGATGTTCTGTTCAACGCTCTTTCTTACTTCATTTGACCAGTCCCTGATGGACGGGCTTCTTTCAACATGTACAATAGGTCGTCGTCTCGCATTGTCCTTTATGAGAAACTTTGCATTTATGGACATCTAGAGTCTTTTACGGGCCGCGGTGGCCTGGTTGGTTGGGGCGTCGTTCTCGTTACCAAAAGGTGGTGAGTTCGAATCCCGGCTTAGCCGAAGATCCGTCGTGTTCACTAATGGTGACTGGGGCACGTTAAATCCGTTGGGTCGCAATGTCCTCCATGTTCCCATAACAAATTAATACCCCTGGAGGTGATTGGAGCCAGGCTTTGGAGCTTCACTGGTTTCAATTTATAAACTGGAAGTTTCAGGTGGTGCTGCCATCTATGAGCCAAAAGTCGTACTTCCACCTTCAAATGAGGGTGCTCTATTAAAAAAAACGGAAGACGCTCCCTCTCTGACTTCATTCGCCTAGTCTCTGTAACGGGCGGGCTTGGCGTCGCCAAGTGTCATTAACAACAACAACAACAACAGAGTCTTTTACAAACATGTAAAATAGGGTAATGGGATGATGACCTATCTTACAACATGCAAAATAGGTGGTCATCGCTTTGTTCTTTATGTGAAATGGTACATCTGTGAGTGGCAGGCGAGACACGAGTTTCTTGCTTCTTTTATGGTTCTAATTTAGGAAGACTTAATCGACTTCCGAGCAATTATAGCATACTCACAGTTTAACCCCCAACATAAGTTGCCCTTGTTGCACTGAATGTTGAATGTCCGAAAAAATAGAAAAGAATAATAAGCATAGAAAGCTAATTTCTATAAATTTGCTAGCTTAACAGTTGTTTCAAATATATTGCTTTCTTAGATGATTTATATGAGAATGAATAGAGCTGTTTTTCACAGTTGTAGAAACATCGCCACGGACATATGTGCATAAGAAAACGCAATATCCGAATTGAGGATTGATTATACCATATTTCAATCTGCAATTCCTGAAAAAGAATAGGAAATTTTAGGATAGATAAACTACCCGTGGTCTTGCTATAGGGCACCACTCCTTATACAGAAAGGTCCCTGGTTCGATTCCAGTCACTGCTGAACAACGGGAGATAGATGTTGCCTTTCTACTTTCTGACAGTAACATCAGTAGATATGGCATGTTTTGAAGTTTTCAAGGTTTTCTCCCTTGCAACATATGAATGCGGATATCTATCTATGAAATTTCCTCCCGAGAGTGAATTACGGGATGGACATTAAAATGCTTCACAATAGCCCTAGGAGATTTTCCAGTCCAAAAGAAATGTCAACTTCAATAAATTTAAATGCGCAAATAATAAAACAATTTAATAAATAACGGCAAATAAAAATATAATCAGTTTCAAGTTCCCACACAAAATATAAATATTTTCAAATAGATTTTTTATCTACTTTTTTAATAAAATTCACAAAATTTTTTCAAGTAAATTACATAAATTATTTAAAAATGAATCTACTCTGACTTCATCTTTAAAAAATGAAGCTTTCCGCACTAATTTGAATGATAAAGACCGATTAAAAGAAGGAATCGGATAGAACAACAGAACTTTTTTTTTGTCATTTTTATATAAATTATTAGCATTTCAAAACTATCAGAGAAATTATTTTACATTATTTTATTTAAAACTAAAAGAAATTTCTTTCATGCAATCTTGAATTAACTCCCATGATACTTTATTTTACGAGAAACATTTAACTCATAAACTTGATTCACAAAAAATTAACTTAATGAACAATTTGGTAAAAGAATTTATTTTATGCATACGAAGCATAAAATTGTCATTGTTTCTAATTCGTGTACATATGAAGCCATTTTTATTTATTTTTAAGATGTTAATTATTCTTTTACGCACTTTCTTTGCAATTTTAAAAGTCATCAGAGGTTATTATATTAATTCCTACGTTTTTTCTCATATTATTTACAAATTAAAAAATTTAATTAATTCTTCCATTGTTATAATTAATTCTTTCATTATATTGTATTGTATTCTTTTTATTAAGCTTCTCTATTATAAAATATTTATCAAAAATGTAGGTTTGTCAATATTTTAGCACGTTAGTTTTGAATGTCAGAAATTAAAAGAATTTCACTTTTTCAACTTTTCATACAGTCGTCAGAGTTAGACTTAGTTTAACTTTACGATTACGATCATTTCGTGGGGAAAGAAACAATGAATTCTATACAACACTAAATCAGAGATCATCGTGCTGAGAGGACTTATAAATGTAAAAATCTCCATTCGTTCAAATATATATTCGTTGATGCTACGTGGCATGGAAAAGATAGAACTGTCACCTCGTCAATCAGTCACTTGAAGAAGCTTTGGGGAGGATTGAACTATGTAAAACAGTTTTGGTCAGCAGAAATATTTCCCATAAGCCTTTATCTCTATATTCAATTACCAAACAGGCCAAATGATAAGTGATATGGCTTCCAGTTCAACAGTTCATGGGTTCGATACCACTTTGAAAGTGGATGCTTTGATTCCAAACACTAGTACATAATGAAAAGCCTAATGGCCGAAGGAGTTTTAATATACATTGTTATACACCTTCGGAGAAGATTTTTCATAGATAGTGGGTCATATTCTTGCATTGCAATGGAGGAAACTAGGAAAACTCTCAAACACCCAGCCCGACAAACGAACGTGCTTAAGGCAGAATCACAACATCCGTCTCCCGTTGTTCAACAGGGATTTATTCTCTGAAGAACATTATATATTACCACTAAACCACCTTGAGTTTAAACAATGTTTTGTAAAGCCGGACTCGAACCAATGACCCATGATGTTCGTAGGGGCTCAGAGTACTTTTTGAACAATATGTCCTGATCTTATTAGTTCCAAGATGCAAGAAATATTAGTTGAGAGAGAAACAGAAGCCATAGATATTTTTAATTATTCAAACAGAGGGTAACATTGCAAAATCAGAAGAAATTTTATTTTAAGAAATATTATATCCTAAATGAAGCTAATGAAGGCACGATATATCGGCAATAATTATTATTTTATATATATAATTATTGAATAATGCGAATATATATATATATATATATATATATATATATATATATATATATATATATATATATATATATATATATAT
>JAPDSC010006017.1:21035-52459 GCA_026290005.1 Latrodectus geometricus
AAAAAAAAATGTATACACTGTTAAAGGAGGTAGCAAAGTACTTGAAGATGAATAGTGCAGCAGGGCACCATCAATAACTTCAACTTCCATTAGCGCCCTGGCGTCGATGCGTTGACAGCACCAGTTAATTATTGGCAACGGAAACTATTAATGCACCCCTTCGACACCCCCTCCTCTTCGAAATAATGGAGAAACAACAACCGATCGCAGCCTCAAAAAAATGGGGTGGTCGGCGGGAAAATTTCATGTTATTAATGAATTATAACCACGAGGCTTCTCGCTAAATGAAAAGGGGGGAAAGTAAAAAAAAAAAATAATAATTTAATGAAAATAACGAAAAAAATATGGAAAAAGCAACCGATAAAGCCGCTGGGAATAACAGAGAGATGTTGCCAAAGATAAAGAAATGAATTAGAATAATACACGAACAAGAATGAATGTGTGAGAAATGATAATAAAAGGTAATAAAATTTTAATCCGATGGAACAAAAAGTCTCGGAAATTATTTTTTCCCCACTGCATAAATATGAAGAGTGGGAAAAGCCTTTTTTTTTTTCTTCCGTTTTTCGTGATCTTATACTCGCGGGATAGAAATTTTCCTCCAAAAAATATATTGAGTTGGAATTAATAAGATAATTTTTCCCTAATCCAAACAACCATGAAAATGAAACCAATAATTTCGTCTGCTTGCTCCTTTTTTTTTCTTGATTTTTGTTCTATTTATTTAAAAAAACGATGTGATTGAATTTGAAAATTGAGTTTTGGAATTTTTTACTACCGATATTGAAAAACGAATTTTTAAAAACTTTCATAAAACTTAATAGAGTAAAATTCGGTTAGAGTTCAGTATAACTTCTGTAAAAACTGTTATTTTACTGCATTGAATAAACTATAAAAATCTCCGCACTAACTAATCAATATTAATAAATATGGGAAAACTATTATCACTACTTTTCTAATGCAATTCTAACAAAAGTTTACACTTGTAAACTATCACATCTATTTATATATGAGTTTCTACAACAGTACTAAGGCTACATTTTAAATTAGATTAAATAAATGTTACACTGATAATGTTAAATATATTTAAAAATATAGAAAAAATTATCTTTGCACATTTATTTTGATTTGCATGATATACACGGAGGAATAATTATTTAAATAATTTCTCATGACTTTCTGCATTTTGATAATGTAAATTTGGGGAAGGAAACTAGATGATAAAAAGCAGTTAGTTTATGAATTCCTGGAAAATTCTTATACATAAGAAAAATAACCTATTATATCATAATTTTATGACATATGAGATAAAACAGAGAATAATTTTAAAAAATAACTAATAGAACATTCTATTTCTGATTCGCTTAAGACTAAGTTTTAAGAACGACAGCAAAAATCTCTAAATTTTCTAAAACTATATAAAAAAATTATTGGTATTTATTAAACTAATAATTAAAAATCATCGGACTATTAATTAAAATTAAATGTGGTACGAATCCTAAATATAAACTACGTCTTAATTTTAATAAGTTTTAAAATATTTTCTCTTTATTATCATATCTTTCTAATCCTTTAGATAGGGATATCATAAATTCATTATTCCTCGAATAAGGATTCCAAAGGAAAAAATTAAATTCACTAGAACGAGAATTTGAATTTTACCCTATTCGTAGGGTTTAAAGCATTTTACAATCAAATGCCCAACATTTACTCTTTATTATTTTCTATTTATTTTGTTGTGTATGCTTCTTTTGTGCTTTTAAAAACTTGAAATTAAGAAATATTGTAAAAAATAATAAAAATCTTAAATAATATTATTAATTTTTAAAAATAAAATATTAATTAAGCTACATAAAAATTTAAGAAATAATTAAGTTTCTTAATTCACCATCAACTTGCTTATTAGCAAGTATTAGTCATGTCTAAAAATTATATAAAGCTTTTCTCTCTTATAAAGAATCAAAACATTTTCCATTTTGTTGAATAAAATAGGTCATTAAAACATTACAAGGAGCAAGAGTTAAAGGGGCAAAAACGAGCTTCTAAAAGAAATAAAAAAAACGTTACTTTTTAATTAATTTTGTAATGAACAGACCCATTTTGTACAAAAAAAAAATAAACGAATATAAAAATTTATTCAACGGAGCGAACAATTGCTTTTGTTGGGAACTACTTTTAAAGATAAAGTTTTCAGAAATAAAAAAAAATAAAAATTCCTTTTTTTTGTAGCTTGTTTTCGGAGACTATTTAACCCACTGCGAACCACAAAAGCAAAAGAGCGGTAATGTTTCAGACAAGGAAAAAAAAAATTAACAAAACACATAGCAGTGACCCGAGTATGGTTACAGTTATTCTGATAAAGATGGAAAAAATACTTCAATGGTTAAAATAGAGTAAAAAATGGCGAGTGTCTTGTGACACTAAATTAATTAGCGAGAAGGTAATGTGCTCATTTGCATCCCTTTAATTAGGGCAATGCAGTTTAAATTAACTTCCGTGCTTATCTTGGAGGGGAATGACAGCACAAAACCGTCTCCAGGAAAAGGGTGCATGTCTAGGGAATTTAAAGTAAAACACGCAAATAAAAATCCTTGGAAATAATGAGGATAAGAAATAGACATTTTTTTCACCACCGTAGGTTCTTTGAAATCGAGTATTTTTCCTAAGCGATTTAAAATGATCCGAATAATACGATTAAGATGAATAAATTGTTGTAATCGATTGATGTTTAATCTCAAATTCTTTGGCTAGTTTTTAGAGTAATTTAACGGTTGGTGCGATATTATGAAGTAATAGACACTAATAAAATGATAAGATATTGAGAATTTTAGAAAACTAAAGTAATGCATGGGCAAAGTTAATTATCAGCATTTATATTTTCTGTTGCTTTATATTACATTTTATAGAAATGAATTCCTTTTAACGAAAAATTAATTGCAAATAGTGTCCACAAAAAAGCTTGTAAAATTGTATAATTTGTGGATACGACTTTAGTTCGATCAAAATAGGTTTTCAATTGCATATATAATATAATTTCAACTAGAGTTTTTACTATTCCACTCGAAATAAAATAATTGCAAACAACATATACTTGTAAATATGTTTTATTGTATCTTCTGTTATTAAGCATGAAATGTGTGATATGAAATACAAATTATACTTTTATAAACAATTTAAAATCATGTACAGAAAAGAAAAAAATCATGTTATAGCTAACAAGTTTTTAAATACGCAGAAAAATATCAAAATTTTTCTGCGGGTAATAAATGTTAAATTTGCATCATATTATCCACATTTGTAATGCGCAGAAGGCATAGATGTTTTTAATTCATTTGACCAACTAAGATATTTAAATAATTAAAATTTGATTTTATTATTTAAACCAGGGCTTTTTATTTATGGCTATATTTCATTAATGTTATATTTGCACAAAATCATTGGCGACTAGCTTTTAAATGCAGTGTTGGTGTTCAGAGTTAGTATTTATAATCTTTTTCCCGATTTTGAAGCAGACATCTATTAACAGATAATTCTTACGCAAATAATACTATAAGATACTAAATTATCAAAAGTATTTCAACTAATTCCTCTGAATCAGTTTTGATTAAATGTGTTATCCTGTTAGAACAGCAGAACTTATTTCACCTATATACTTATACTATAAATATCTATTTTTATATGGGTTGAAACATGTCCATGCGCAAGGCAACATTTGAATTAAATTCATTTCAGTTTACTTGTTGGAAATGTTTTTATAGTTTACGAAATGAAACTTAAAATGGTTGTCTCCACTTTGTTGAAATGTATCATGAACAAGTTAGAATTGATGTCATTCAGTAATACTTGAGGATGAACTTGAACTTTATCACAAATGCTGATAATTTTGATATTTAATTATTAAGCTACACAAAGAAATTCTAAATAAACTAAAATGTCTAAACCAACCTTGACAGTTTGGTAACATGTCTTACACAAGAATTTAAAAAAGATTTATAATGTTGATGCGGAACTTGATAGATTGATATTAACGGAATTTAAAAAAAAATGACTAACAATCTTGATGCTCTATTCGAAATGAACAAGGGATATTTATCTTCTGAATATAAAACACATCTGCATATAAAATTAAATACATAAATTAATAATAGAAGATACACACGTGGGTTGTTACAAAAAAACATAATAAACAGATTACTGACGAAAATCCAAATCAAAAACTGAAAAATAGTATAGTCAAAATCTCAATATTGAAATTAAAATATTCAACCCTAATGTATGGATAATATTTAGAACTTACATATCATGACAACTACCTTGGCGATATTTGGCGATAAGAATTTTCATTGGCGATTTCATTGACTAGACTAGTATAATTTAAATAATGTTTACATAATAATACCTATGTAAGCGCCTAGGTTTTTGTAGGTAGTCGTCATATTATTTTTCTGGTCACCAGATTTGGCGACATATCTAGGTAGTCGTCATAATACGTAAGTACCGCTCGTTTAATATTTTATCCAAATAGATCAAATGCGTGAACAGAAATTTATATGACGTCATTAAAATTTCGATTCCTGAAACTTGACAAAACAATGATGCCGTTAAAATTTATTTACAAATGAGTAAATTTATATTTCTATAGTTATTACATTATGCTAAATATCCCTGCTGTTAACTTATATGTAACATATAGATATTTGCACATTCGAAAAAATTATTTAGATAGATATTTATTTGGTAATTTTTAATGATACTATATTAAATGATTTTATATTAAATTATTATTAATGATATTATATTAAATTTACAATTATTAGTATATTTTAATAATATCAAGATACTGAAACTATTAAAATATAACAATAATTGTAAATTTAATATTATTAAAATACTTCTTATTTCGTTGTTTAAAGAATATTATTTACTATTTTAAGAGGTGCGTTGTCATCTTTTTAAATACTTATAAAAGAACAGCTTACTTGCGATACAATACAATACAGTAAACAGAATTCATTTATAAACATAAAATACATGAAAATTAATGATAAAATATAACATATAAATAATTTCAGATGTGTATAGAAGTTCTGTATATTTGCATCATATTCTTTTGATATTAATAACAATGTGAGTAAAATATTTAAAATTAATATACCCTAGAAATATCTTAATGTATTCTACACACATAAAATAATTTAAAATTAACTTAAACGGGATGAAAAGGTTTTTAATTATTTTTCATTGAAGAAATATTTTTAAATGCATTTAATTTTCATCCAAAATTTAATATTTCGTTTCTGATAACAGAGCATTAAATTTAATGTTTATGATGTATAAAAATAAATCAATTCACTAAAATTGAGAAACTTTAATTTTTTTATACAAATTTAAATGTATTTTTTATCACTATATTTACTTAATTTGAAAATTTTGAGATTTTAATTTCGACAATTTTGAGTTAAAGTATTCCCATTTTCTTCTAATACACACAGACCAAAATAAGCGAGGCCGTTGTGCGCTTTAACCTAAAAGATTTTTTGTCAAACGCCGAAAATATTTGTCCGCTTTCTTCAGGAAAAATACTTAATCTATTGTAAGAGCTAAAGATAATAAAATTAGCATTTGTATATGCAGAAAAGCAAACGATTACGTACTCATGCACGAAGAAGCACATAATTCATTTTAACTAATAAGACGACGCAAAATTGCTCGTCAGTTTAAAAAATGACCACCCTAATTTAGAGAAAAGGATCATTAAATTCTTTGGAATCCTAAAATAAAAGTCACGTATCGGTAAAAATTTTTATTAACTCCAAAAATGATCTAATTATTTTAAGAACAATGTCATCAACGTCCGCCTTTAGGTATTATTAAGCAACGTGAGACGAGGGGGTGGTCGGTCCCAAAACTGATTATTTAGGATGAGAAAATGGAAAAAGTGTCCCCAAACTTAAACACTCGTTTAGATACATAATTTGTTAAAATGAAGCGATGCTTGTTCAAAAATTAACGACAAACTGGTCTCTTTTTTTTTTTTTACCAAACCGTTGTTATTGCATTTCGTCCGGGTTAATAAATTGTAGGAAGTGTTTGCGTGGGTTAAGAGGGGTCTGGAAAAAAAATGACATCCCCCCACACGTCATCTAACATTTAATTGAATCGAAAATTGGTAGTTCTGTTAAGCCACTAAAAATTTTTCGCTAAATAAAAGAATTTGTTGACTCTTTCTATATGTGCGAGAAGTAATCTCTTCAACAAAATATCTCACAGGGGTAAAAAAAAGAAGGTAAATAAAAAAAATAAGATTGATGTTGCAATTTAGACTTAAATCTACAAAAAAAAAATAATAATAATAAAACTGGCAACTCTTCTCAAGGCGAGAGATATATATAAAGAAGGAAAAAAAAACAATAATAATATCTACTTAAGTATAATGCATCGCTCTGAAATTTTCTCTCTTTGTAGGAAAGAAGTAGTAAATAAAAAAAACCACCCCAAACTTTTGGGGAGAAAAATAATGGGCACTGAAACTAAAATAATAACCGTCAAGATAGGAAAAAGAAGAGGTGGAAAAAAAAAAAAAAAGATGAAGTGGGGGTGAAAATAAGAAAAGAGAAAATGAAATGATGAGTAGGGGTGTAAGGATGGGAAGTTTGAAAGATCTGAAAATCACTTACGTTGGTGTTGTGAAGACAGCATAGATCAGCTGCGCTGGCTTGCCCCCATACAGCCCGTCCACTATGTGGCTCGTAGATTCTGAAAAATAAAGTACAGAATATATACAACGGGAAATTAATGATGAGCTCGAAGGGAGAGAACATTACGTTATTTTTGTGTTTCCGGAGCTAAGCCCAACGCAGTATTGGATTAAAACCAATATGTGTTGCACTCGGCACGATTATTATTCTTTTTATCACCATGAACACTGGTTGCAATGCATTACTGAGCAACAACCCCCAGAAATGCGACTGAGGGAATGCTTTTTCAACCGTGATCATTAAGTTCGCGCCTGCAACCGTGGGAGATTCAACATGTAACGCCTTTCGAGGAAATATCGATGTGTTGGAGCATTTTTTTATTTCTTATCCATAAAACTGTTTGACTTCTGGCAGGGATTAATGTTTATCGTTATCAAAATAATCAGTTTGGAATTAAAAATATTAGTTTTATGTATTCTTTGTCAGCTACAAGCTTGTCTTTTCCTGTGTGGGAAAAGCTATCGGTTAAAGAATGTTAAGTCAAGCAAAAAATATCCAGCCCAATTAAATGAAATTTTACATTTTCTTGAATATTGCAAAGAAGAAAAATACAGAACAGAAATATGGAAAGATCAAAAGTTTTAGCAAATCTTGAAAATAATATTATCTAAAGAAAAAAAAATTAAAGTTACAAACATTTTTTACTAAATATCATTCAAAATCTATGTGGTATGTCTGTAATCTGTTAGTGCTTTTTGATTTTGAATGAAACTAAAGATTCTTAAGTACGAAAACACTCCAGTAATTCTTGTTTTGATGATTTTAATGAGGTTATGAGAGATTATTATTTTTTTGTAGTTTCTGATGGTCCAAAAATCATTTTCCATATGATTGACACATCGCAGGGGTTATAAAAACAGATTAAAACTATTTTAAGGCGTTATTTACCACAGCCTAGTTGCGTTAGATGATCGCAGCTTCTATTTACGAATTTTTTTCATAAATAATGAATACTCATGCATCTGGATAATCCAGAAAGTTTTCAGATCAACTCCATAAATGAGAGTGCAGAAATAAAACATCCATATCTCATTGTCCGACGGAGATTTAATTGAAACTTAAAAATTTCTATTCTGGAGAATATAATAGTAATGGGTTACGGTGAGTTAAGATCCAAATAATGAATAATACAAGGCAATCATGAACGATTCAGTCATTGTAAAAATGTTTATTTAAAAAATATTACACATGTATACATGAAAGACACATAAAAATAACCACAAACCCATAGGTTTATACACCCTTTACAATTGTACACTATGCGTCACGTTTGGTGACACAACTCACTTCCAACTCATTCTGTACATCTTGTATTAAACTAGTGTGTCTTTGAATTGCCGATACCATTACAAAAGATTTTGTTTACATGGCGGTTTTTTTCCATACCCTCTTCTAAAAGCGAGTTGGTTACTATAACAAACAACTACCATATCCATAGCGCAAAAACTTTTACTTGCTTTCGAGAATCTAATTAATGAAATAATTTATTAAGAAAAGTATGGCAATTACTTAGAAAATTTACTGATATGGAAAGATATTTTTAAAACACTTTCGCTATAAAAATGAATTGAAATTTTGAAAATTTGCAACACTTTGCGAGATAGCTTATGTTTTCATAATCAAAAATTAAAAAACAAGGGTACAAATTTCGATCGCCATAATCAAATAAATGTCATTACACAATATATTCTTAGTTTAAAATTTACGATTGAATTAGCTAACAACACATTTCCAGCTTTGATCAAAGATATTGTATATTGATATTTATGATGGTAGAAGTTAATTAAAAAAATACAGCGAAAAGACGAAAATGCGCACAATTCATCACTCAACCAATGTAAATTATAGATAACATTTATTCTTAATTTAAACATTCAAATGAGTCCATTAATGAAATTTTCACTATTAATAAATGACTAACAAGGCTACAAAATACTACCATTTCTTAAGATCGCCACACTATGCTGTTAAGACACAAACTAAAACGATGCGCAGAATTCATTACACGCTGCCACATTTGCCAGAGCACCCCAGTATCCATCCTTGTTTAAAATATTCAAAAACGGATCCATCGATGGTATGTTTGGTTAGGATCAATATACATGGCATAAATTATCCACGGGTGGAAAAGAAGAACAGATTATAAATTCTTCATTTATTGTTCCGACAATCTTTAAGAGTTTGCGACGCCCCCTTCTGCTCGTTACGGGGCTCAAAATTCGAGACAATATCTCTCTAACTGGCGCGTTGATGGGGGACTGGGATATAAATGGAATCTATGAAAAGAGCCGCATTTATTGCCACCCATCTGGCAGAGCATTGTACTCGACGATCTATGGCAAGGACGGGGTGGGGGTGGAGACGAGCACGATTTATAACCTCAGTGGAAAATGGTTATTACTATGAAATATTTAAAGATTCTTCACTCCGTCTCCTGGAGAGTTTGAACACCTTGATTCATGGAGGGATTTACTGCTTTTGTTTTAAGTAGCGATTGAGAAAATTATACTATGAAAATGGAAATCAAGTTTCATTTAAAACTTTCTTCATACACTGTTTGTTGATTTATATATTTAGTTTGAAATGTTGATTTGAATGTTAGTTGTTCCTTTTCGGTGTTTCCTAAAGAATAAAAGCGATTCTTATACTTCCACCACTTTTTGATGAGAACTTACATTGTTATTTAGCATTTATAAATGACAATTCACAACAACAAATTCATTCATCAAGTGATAGTTGGTGATGTTAGACTGAAAATAAACACATCTTGTCATACCTAACTTACTGTTTGCATCAAAAAATATCCAAATTTTTACAATTTGGCAACACAACTCAGAGATTAAGAGACATACGTCGAATTCTAAGGCATTCATATAACTTAGCATTGTTGTTGTTGTCTTGTGCCAGCTAGACTGGCAGTATGGGGTGCGCTGCTCCACTTTTCCAACTGAACCGTAATTTGGTGTGGAGTCCGACTTCTACACACATACCATAGGTACCCTACTCAGCACTGTAAAATGTCCTTTCATTCATAAAAATCAACTTCAAAAGAAGATATTAGAATAAATATTTCAAATTTTACGAGTAAATTCAGTGAGGTCTTTGAAGTAGATTCAGCAAAACTGGCTCGAACTATAATTCAAAACATTGTTAAATCCCTGTAATAAATGTATTGAATTCGTAGATTGTCTAAGTTAATAGTAAAATATAATTGTTTGTCTTAATTTCCTTTCACAAATTCAGTTTTAAGAGTTATTTCATATACAGAACACTCGATTAAACTTTTTATTCCCAAGATTTATCATAGAGAAAATATTTGATTCTATAAATCTTAAGATATTTAAAAACTTATTCATTTAAATTAATCATTTGATTTGAAAAATATATTTTCTTAATAACCGTATTACTTAGTCTAGTGTATTTTCATAATAGCACGCAAGGGTAAAAAATCTTCCAAATGCAAGTAAGAAGTATTTCTGAAAGAAATATTGGCTGTTAAATTCAAATTTCTGCTTTTTTTCCCCCTTCAAACCTTCCAATAAAATGAAATATATTTCAAATATGATCCACGGAGCAAAAAAGTTCCAATAAAGTTTTTCAAACGACATTAGATGCACATCTAAATTCTATTTCGCTTCGCTGACGCGCATGGTGGGGTGGTACTTTCTTCCAAGAGATGAAAAAGAAGCCAGGCAAGAAACTTTAACTACCCTAACAAGCGAAACTTATAATACAAGAATTCCGTATTCCACGTCCCTTTTCTGTCTAAATTATATATGTAGGCAAGTTTCCTTCACAGAATAAAGGGAGATGGAAAGATTTTGGGAGGGGGTGGGGAACAACTTTTCCCTCGAATTTCCCCGCTTCATTCCTAAAGAATCTGGACTAATACGAGTTGCAGCAATCTGGCTGCGTTTCTCAAATCAGCCAACTTTACTTTCTTTTTAGACAGAAGAGAAAAAAAAATCGTCTGAATTTTTATTCTACCGAACTGATGCCATTTTGGGAGGCATTTTAAAACGCAGCCTTTTAAAAACGTTCTATCTTTTATTTTATTATTTTTTTTCTAAAGTTCTCGTATTCTTTTAACGGGTTCGATATATTTCCCACTTGACACTTCGTCTTATTTTTTTTTATTTTGAAGAGAAAAGTGGCAACGATTGCATTTTCTCCCATAAACTTCACATTCTTTCACTTGTGGAAGAAAGTTTGGAAAGAGTGCATAGTAGCTGACTGTGCATTTTTCAGCGAGTCATTTTTAATAAGGCTCTGTAGGTAGCAAAAAATCGAATTTTTAAAATGAGAAAATCTAGTGGAAAATTTCTTTTCCCTTTGGTTGGCAGCTAGAATAATAGTAATATTAATTTTCTATACAATGTATATAATTTTAATATTAAATAGAATGTAATTAGTAGGTACAAATGTTTTGCATGTATGTTTAACTAAGAATATACGTGTTTAATTAACATTTTTATAAAAACATTATACTTAAAAAGCGATTTTGTGTTCTTTATTTTGAAATCAAATTATTTTTACACGCAATTTTTGCATTTTTAAGTAAATTTACATTATTATAACAGTTACTTGAATGTTAATAATTTGTTAATGACATTAAATTTAAAATTAGTCTCGAAATAACATTTGAAGAATATAGTTTATAAATTATAATGGTCTTATATAAAATTTTCATTCTTCTTCTAAAGATAACAAATAACATTTAAGTAAAAGCATAATGAATTGTACAGAATGTTTATTATTACAAAAAAGTTCAAATTAACTTTATCGATATACTTAAAATTTTTTATAAAAAATTATATAACTCAGCATAAATTTTTACTTCATCAATATAATTAAATAACAAAAAATGTTAGGTAGAAATAAACCCTTTGAGTAGAGGTTTGGAAAATATCGTTAATCATTTTTACAAATACAAAATATTTTGTTGAAAATCATTTGTAATCAATGAAAGAATTTTTATCAACATTATTATATAAATCATCTTATATAATTTTCATCATGAGGCAAAGATATTAGTAATATTGCTAAACTGATAGATGGAAATCGGGCAATTTCAATCTTTCTTGTAACAAAAATAATTTTTCAAACGTTTTGAAATAAACAGGTAAGTAACTAAAAATATATAGAAAATTCAAGAAATATGTTACTAATTGCTTTTTGAAAGTAATGACGAATGGACTTGTGAAATGTCATTTTAATGATAATGCAACGATTAAAATTTTACAAAATAATTGTAAACACGAGCTTCGTACTCGAACGTTGCTATAGAAAATTCAAATATTCTTAACATAATTTTATCCCTTAATAGCTAAAAATGAACAAAATAATTGCATTTACTAAAATCCTAGGAGAGCCCACATCCTAGATGTCAAAATGAAAGAAAACGCCAAGACAGAAAAAAATGGCGAAATAAGAATTCCCGAAATGCTTAACCCTTCTTTGCATGATTTTTTCTTTATTGGTGAAATAAATCAAGTTGATATAATTCATGTTCAAAATTAAAGGAAAAATGGTTAAAAAAATCTTAGTATATATTTATAGTATAAATTTAGCAAAAAACAATATGCTAAAAATTTCCATCATCATCCAAAGTTAGATCATTAGCTTAGTACTAAATAGAAATAAAAGAGGAAAATAACAGAAACACGTGTTACAAACCTTTCTTCCAATCATTTTCAATTTTTTAGCAATAGAAACTCTAATATAATAAAACAAAATTATAAACGAAATCATACGTTTATTGCAACTACAACAAACAGTGGAATGAGACAACTTTAAGCTCGTTTCACTGATAATGACACTTGTTTATTTTTGACAGCTATGTTTCTTTTTATGCAATGGACATTAAAAAGGTATCCAAACACGATCAACTTAAAGTGAACTTGTTCTTTTATATAATTTTTGAGCATTATAGGTGATGATGGAAATTTCCACCATTATGCAAAGAAGGGTTAAGTTTATCGTATTCAGTGAATCAAAATAGAATATTATCAAGACTGTCAAAATTCATCGTTAACCAAAATTATTCGTGTCAAGAATGTGGGCTTTGCTAAGATCCAAACCTGTATTTTTAGTATATATTCTTATGAAAAATGAAACCGTTGTAGTAGAAAATTGACGATAGCATACTCTCGAGCAATCAGAAAGTTGGTACAAATTTTAAAGAACATACAGCATAAAATGGACAATATTATGGCAACTTACATAATACTGATAGATTTTTAAAAATTGAAGAATGGGAAAAAAATAACAGCTTGGTATATTTAACAGCACTGAACAAAAAGATTCATAGTTACAATAAGTGGGAGTTAAACATTGGCTGATATCTTTTGCTTTGTCTGTGTATAGCAAACTTTCTGAGAAACAAGGAGGAAAAGTTTAGCAATTTGATTTTAATTCCAAACAAAAAAGGAATATTTCTTTGAGAATTGCCGAAAACAGTGGATCTCGAAAACCGTATGCAAGAATCGAAAATTATTTTAAAACTTAAGACGTTATTTCGCTTAAAACCTTATTTTCATTAGCAGAAAATTGAAATACTTTCTATTCGCATAATTTCTCCATCGCATATACTGAAAGAGGCCACAATGGGGGAGAATAAAACTAAACAGGAGTGCATTCTAGCGTTCGCTTTTATTTTCGAAGAAAACTCCAAGACGGCGGATCCGCATGTAAGTGCCGTTAAGAGACAATGAATATCAGGTGAGTGGAGTAGAGACGAGAAGGACACAAGTGACGTCATCTGAAGAAGGCTTTTTGGCGAAGAACAAAAGATCTAGACAAAGCAGACGAGAGGAAGTCAAAGAAAGGAAATTCTCAAGCATTGTGCGGGGGAGGGGAAAGACAAATTCTTTTCAAGAGGATTCTGTTAATGCTTCACTGGATACCCCCCCCCTGAGTGAGGATCTGAATCTGGAGTCGAATAAAGAGCAGTGAGCCGAAAACGGGACCCTTTTGCATCTCTCTCTACCTTTTTTCACCTTTGATGTTAAATACGGCTCATGCGAAGAATTGATCGGGAAAATCAAGAAGTAAAAAAAGAAGAAGCAACCACTTTTTTTTTTGGTCCTCTTTTCTACTAGAAAGAGCCAAAAGAACAATGAATTTCGATCAGGATGGTCCAATGAATTCTGAAATTAGAGAAGGTGTGATAAGAGTTTAGAAGATTTTTCTCGAAAAAAATCATTTGAAATCGGTTTGTAATTACTACAGATGAAGCACTCGAATCAATGAGTTATCAGATCACTTGTTTGTTTTCCACGTGTATTATAAGGAAATAAAATTAAAACTATATGAGCTTTTTTAGGAATATCAAAATTTAACCGTCTTTAATTTAATAAACGAGATTTAATTTCTGACTGATATTGTCAAAAGGTCAATTTCATAAAAAATAAGTAAATATTTTACTACAGAAAATTTCACGAAAAAGATATAATAATAAATAGTTTAACACTAAAACTACCGAAAGGGGTCATTTGACCCATTTTCCTATTAATTTTGCCGAATAAAAAAAATCCCCGGTATGTTTAGTGTTAAAAAAATCCTCTACCACAGAAAATAGTATATCAGTTGGACACAAATGATTTCTAACTAAAGATACGTGTGTGAATATTGTCATGAAGGGTTGCCAGTGAATTTATGAACTCCTGAAAATATAAATTGATGAATTCAAACAATTTTTTGGTATTAAAGAAAAAAATAATCATTAAGAACATAACAATTGATTTGATAAATATTTGAGTAATATATCTAGGTAAAAAAAAGAAATAAGACCAGAAATATGAAGAATTTGTTAGAAACAAATTCAGATTGATCCAAGAATCATCACACTTTATAACTTCGTACACAAAAATATTAAAGACAAAAATATCACATTCTCTATTAAAATTATAAACATCTAGTAACTAATCAACAAGAATTCATTTTTACGTATATATTAAGATAAGACAGGCTTTTCTTATTTAAAAAGCTATCTTTAAATTTTAATCAGCAAACTTTATAGAACATCAAGATTCTACGCCACCAAACTTCACAGTAGAAAAATGCATTTTCTCTGGTCGTTCCTCCAAGAAAAAGGATATAACTTTCGGAAACCAGGCGTAAATCCTTGGCAGAAGATCTTTATAACCTAATGCAACGCAACCATTTTTCAAGTCAGGGGAAAAGAGAGGGAAAAAACTAGATCCAATGGATTGGGGAGGGGAAAAAATGCTGAGTATTCATCTTTATTATCCTCTTTAATCCCTTTAGAATTAATCTCTCCGTGTTTTAAGACTTCCGGCCGTCTGCACACCGGATTAGAAGTCAAGGAACAAATAGCTCCTCCTTCTTTCCAGCCTAATCCAGCCAAATAAAGAAAATAGATGGAAACGACGATCGGAAAGAGTTACTTATTGACTCCCATTAAAAGCATAAAATACTGTTGCCCATTAAAAGATCGACTAACTAAACCTCCTCTTTTAACGAAGATTAGCCACCGCAAAACAACTCCACCCCGTGTCGAAGCTCATAAAACCCACTAAATACGTTAGTAACACATTCTTTTCACTAATGAAATCAATACATTTACTCTAGTAGAATAATAGTCGGGATGAAGTTATAATTACGCTGGCTGAAAATGAAAAAAAAAAAGTCAGCCAACTAATGGGAATAAAATTACTATGGTTCGTAAAATTACTTTTTAAGTAATTTATACTTTACTGCTGTTTAAAGTCGAAAATTCCAGGAAGTTAATATGAGAGTGATTGGCAATATATAACGAAGAATCGCATTTAATTTAAGATTAGAGCACAAATTTCTATGGAAATTAGGTCTTAATTATGAGCAAGGTGATCTCGCCAAGTTGAATTTTTGAGGGAAGATAACAAAGCCAAATGAAGTAGTCAAGAGGTAATAATTTTCATTCTTTGTATATTTGGCAGTTTTATAAATTTTATATTTTTAACTTTGGATTTTTTTTTTTTTTTTTTTTTTTTTGCTTTGGTTTTCTTGAAACTTTTTTTGGATGCATAATTAAAAGTAAAATGGAATGTTTTTATCTTCATATACCAATTTATGCATATATAATTATTCGTTTGAATTTATTTCATTTTAAATATCATTGATAGTTTTTAGAACAGCTTTCATAACTGAAGAGATAGTAATTAAACATCATTCAATTTCTCAAATCTCTTCAAAACTGTATTAATTATTTAATACACTAACTAAACTTAAAATTTTTAATCAGAAGTTTATAATTTTTTACCAGTATTTATATAATAATTGAGAATAATAAATATGAATAAAGAAGTAAACTTTTAAATTTAAAAAAAATTCAGAATAAATTTGTTTCCTAAATAGCAATTTTGTGAATTTTAAAATCATTCTGGCGAAGAATATTTTGAATGTGTTCAAATGCTTTAAAATAAACTTATTTTCATCACTAGAAATCTATTAAGTTCGGTTTATTAATTATATTCAAATATATATATGAATGGGGATAGCAAAATTTTCTCATAAATTTGTAATTTTTTAAATGATGAAAGTGATTCAGAAATCTTCATCTCAAATAATGTTAGAATCAATGATATAAAAAAAAATTAAATGAACACACATTTTTCACAAATCGTAAAAACACTTTAAAAATTAATTTTCAAAGATAAAAATTTAATATAATTGGACTTATATGTGTGCAGTAAGTATGATTAATAATAAAATAGTTATTAATACAGAAATATGTGAGAGTAAAGTATTATGAGGGATACGAAAAATTTTGTATTATTAACAACGTTGTTAGACTATTGAATTTAATTGGCTACTTACAGCATTTTCTCTAGGCTTTCAAAACCAATCTTCAAAAAGATAGCTTTAGTTTTTTTCCTTCCTACTTTAATAATTCTTATTACATTTCATTTGGAGATTCTTCCAATTACTTGCAATGTTGTCGTGGAAGTAAATATTCTTAACTATTGGTATATCCTGTACATTAATTGATTGAAAATGTAGTTGCTTGAAAGTCAACTACTTTCAATCAATTAATAAACAGGGTTGAGATTATCCAAAATCCTTATTGTCACCTATTAATTTATTCAATATCCAGAGAAAGAGAGATAGCATGGTATACACACATTTAGTTATTTTCCTTGATATTTTATAATCATTATGAAATTTCGCTTGGAGATTCTGCCAAGTAGCAGCAATTTAGTCGTGAAAGTAGATAGTAATAATTACGGATGTAATAACAAACTGTTAATGCTTGAATGTCAATTATTTTCAATCAATTAATATACAGGATGATAATCCTAAATACTTATTGTAACCTCCTAAGTTATTCAACATCCAGATACAGACCAAAAATAGCATGGTATACACAAGTTTACATTTCATTACTAAATTACTATATAAGTTAATAACTATTTATTGAATATTTTGAAATCGTATGAAAAGTAATTTAACAGATCAAGAGAGATTTCCCTCTTCTGGACATTCATGAGACTATTCAGAAAGACAGCCAGAGAATCGTATATTAACAAGAACTTTAAGGGAATGATCCCATAAAACTCTAAAAAACGCCGCAGCACAAACATGGGAAACAAAATAAAAATGAAGCATCCCATTTCTCTTGTGGATCGAATATAAGGTCTCTGTTGGAGAGCAGAAGCATATATAATGGTTTGTAACATTATTCAACTCAACTCTATGACATTATTGCAGCAAATGAGTTTCAGTGGCTAAGTAGCTTCACGTCACTTCCTGTTAAGAACACAGAAGCGAAGCATCATTTGCCGCGGACAGTAATTGGGAGGGTAACCACATTCTCCCTCACTGTTGGAGCTCAGTGGGTTGGAGACGTGACCCCGTTAATCTGTGACGTCCAAAGTCCTTTCACTGGTGTGGAGAGAAGTGTTCCGGCTCAGGAGTGACCTCGTCACTTGTACGTGGCTCAAAATTACGAGACGCTTGGTGATGGGAGAGTTTTCTAACCCCGTTAATCTTAAGGTAACGTCCAGACTACATGAGTATGTATGTTCTGTATCAAATGACTGAAGCACGTAAAATATGTCGTGGCAGCAATGTACTCCATTTCCCCGTTACAAATTAATACCTCTGGGGGTGTTAGGAACCAGGCCATGGATCTTCTCCGGCTTCCTATTGCTAAACTGGAAGACCCAAATGGTGCTGCCATCTATTGAGACAAAGTCATACTTCCACCTTCGTAAGGGGTTCTCTGTTCAAAAACGGAACACGCTCTTTCTGACTTCATTCTCCCAGTCCCTGACGGGCGGACTTATCTTCGGCAAATGTCATAAGTAACAACAGAAATAATATTGAGTATTAGAAATGAAGTCTATTAAACCATGATGAAGCCAGATGATATTTTTATAAAAACAGGTGCTCCATCATTCCTTGACTGGGTAGAGAAAATTATCTGAACAATTAAATTCTGTGTTATCCGGAAATAAATGAACGTGCGTAATTGATCTGCATAATTGAATTCATAACTACCTTAAATTTTATGACAAAAGCTGTCGGGAATTTTTTGTAGACTTAACAGATACTCGGAAACCAATAGTTTATTGAGAAATAGATGTTAATTTTAAATTTCTCAATAGATGTTAATTGAGAAAGTTTTTTTTTATAACGGCAGACACTTGGGTGTGAAACCCTTCGCCACAACAGGGTCGGATATTGCTATTCATTCATCGTTACCCAGTGGGCACCTGTGAACCAAGTCATGGAAGCGTATAGCATGAACCACATCACACCACCACAAACCCATTTATAGGGCGGGCCACATTCATCCATCATCTCAGGAGAAAGGGCAAAGAAACAGAGAGAAAGAAAATGCATCCATGCCCAAGCCGGGATTCGAACCCAGGTCCTCCGCAATCCGTTGTCAGGTAAGATAACCACTAGACAGGGTGGGCGGCATTGATTGAGAAAGTGTGGTGGCCAAAATGATACTTAATCGTTGAAGAAATTGTATTCTAATAATTTTTATCAAGTACTAATAAAGCATATTTTTTGTACCCAATTCCACAAATACAACACGTAGTGCGCAAGATAATGATTATCTATGCTTACATTACTGCGCTTGTAATGCGCAAGATAATGATTATCCTGCGCTTTAATGTGTAGATCAATGTACTTACGGATCTCGTTGAAGTAGAAGGGAAATTCTCCTGGCAGCGAACAGTTGAGACGAGCTTTCAGGAAGGAAGTCCAGCGATTCCGGAACTTGTGAGGACCTCCCTTGTCTTTAGTGCACACTCTCGCAACCCTCGAATACACGGCCTGCAACAGTGAACATAAAAACAGTTACATGTACAATTTTAAAACTCTTACGGAAGCTTTGAAAAAAATAATTAGTTTTCATATTATTGATTAAATGTATTAAAGTGAGAAATTACGCTCCAAGGGTCGTGACTTTCAAGTAAAATATATTGCCAGTTTACACAAAAAATTGCTTAAACATAAATACAAAAAACAAACAGTAAATAGATTCCAATTCAAAATGATTTATGAAGCAAATATAACAATAATATTAAATATCTGAGAATAAATAAATTAATTATAATATAAAATATAGCAATTTTAAAAATAGAATTTTTCAAAATAACTTGAGGTAGGTTATCGCCGAGACTTTTTGGAGCTCTATGTTAACAAGCTTGTAGCTCACATTGAAGATAATAACTGAAAATGATTTTTTTTATTATTAAACACGTATGCCATAGGTACCCATTTATAGGGTAGGCAACCATCCATTCAAGGAAAGGACAAAGATAGGAGAGAAAGTACATCCATGTCCGAACCGGAATTTAAAACTAAGACCTCCCTATCCGTAATGCCCACCTGTCTTGTGGTCAGTGTGCCTGACCACTAGACAGGGCGGGCGGCAAATATCTTGACATTACAAATCAATAACGTTACTCAAACTACTATATTTTCTGTCTAATACGTAAAATATTTATGGGAATTCTATATAAAAGTCTTTATCAATTATATGAAATCATTGAATTTATCTTCATGATAGTAAAAACTCATTTAACGTAAGCCACTGGTCTAAAAAGTCCAAATTTATTTTGTGGTGGTATTGTAATAGAGGAAAATTCTGATGATTAAAGAAATTAATTTTAGTCTTCATTAAAATTAAATTTCGCAAAGTTGAATAAGAAGTTATCAAGGAAAAATATCAAACGGAATTGTTTAAATTTTAGCCACTAGATGTCGTAGTCATCAAACGTAATCAACCATCATATTGGTAATAATGAATCAATTAAGAAAATTAATCATTTATCACTTTCTTTTATTATAATTTCTGCATCATGTTTTAAACAGGATGAAATTATATTGAATTTATCCTTTTCTTTCTTATATTCATGTTAGTAATTAATAAATCATAAAATGCCTTCAACAATAAAAGAATATATAAAATCATTTCGTTTTCTTTTTATGGATTTCTGTGAAAGAGAAATATTCTCTCAATGATTAACTAAAAACATCCCTAACCACTTAACAACCCCTGGTGTTCTTTAGGGTGTCCTTCATTCTTCGCAGAATCTGGCCCACAAGTAGCAGACATGACTTCTCTTTTAACAGGGAAGGTTGTACCTTTCTTTTTTTCCCTTCTTCATTTGTGTGTCGACATTTCCGATATCGATAGAAAGCAAACGATTAATCTTCATCAATTCTTGACGTCACACTCTGCGAAATCTTTGTTTCCTTGCTAAAAGGCGCGATTGTAGACCTGCCGCCTCGCCTATCGTATCGAATTTTTCAATCTGTGTGATGAAATATGGTCTTGGCGATCCTTTATCATCGCCATGAACGCTGCAAAATTCGTCTGACTACGATAAATCTACCTACGAAAGAAGGAAAAAGTTTTTGAAGCCAAAAGAATGAGTTTTGGCATATTTTAATTTATTTTGCCGCCAATTTCCGTCCAAAGACTATACAGTAATTTATAACAACTCTTCCGGGAAATGAGTAGTTGATAAATCTTCATTGTAAACTTGTAGGTATAGAAAAATTTCAATATCAAAATTTACAAATATGAATATTTTCTTGACACTAAATTCGAGTAAAGTTCTAATATGAAAATAAAGTAAAAAAATAAGGACTTGAAAAGAATTAAAAATTTCACAAAGTGTAATTTGAAATATGGATAATATTCATTTTATTCGAAACGTAATTTGTTAATACTTTTAGCAGCAGCTACGGATAAGTTACTTCAAATTTATATAAAAATAACCAGCTTGTTATAAGATTTTAGGTTTTCTTGGTACAATTCCTTTAAATAAATTTTGGCAGGGTTCGCTCTGGATCAGAAGTAAGTTTGCCCTTATTTCTTTTCGAGAAAGAAAAATATTCCATGTTGGATTCCAGCGTTCTTTTAAAAATAGGAAGATGGGGTTTGATCAGAACTGACATATGTGAACTACATTTATTATATCTCCAAACCCTTGTGTCGAGAGACAAAAAGTGTTTTAATGCTTCTTCGATAATTTTAAAATTGATAGGTAGTGAAATATAATATTTCTATGAAAGTTTTGAGTTTAATAACTGCCAAAAGATTTCTTTACACATTATTGAATTGATATAAATTAATTTTTTCAATATTTATTAAGAACAAAAAATTTGATTCGTAATAAAAATTTAAATTTCCAAGATCGATCAAATTGGCTAAATTGAATATTAAAATGAGGGAAACTAAACTGGGACAAAAAATTTCAAATACTTGGACCATAGACCACTAGAAAAGAATACAACTCAAACATTGTCACAAATTGCGACAAAATCCTATATAGCAACTTGTCTATAATATGTTCTCCAAATTTTGAAATTTCCTGTTTAAAATCTGGCAATCTTTATGGACAGTTCAAAATTGTTTCTTTTTTTCTACATATCATTACTTATATCCAAAATAAATGCGAATTCCCTTTTATAACAAACTCTTTCGATTTCATCTAAGTTAAAAATTTATCAAAAGAAATCACTCAATTAACAATTTTTCAATATTTGCTCGTATTTGAATGGAATTTCAAATACGAGCAATTATTTGAATTAGCATTTTTTGAATGGGAACACACAGATGTAGTTACTTATTTTAATTAACAGACGAAGCTTGCTTGTCTTCTATGTAGGCTGTGGGGACCTGGTCGTTCTCGTTACAGGAAGGAAATGATTTCGAATCTCGGCTTATCCGAAGATCCGTCCTGTTCACTAATGGTGACTGGGGCACGTAAAATATGTCGTTGTAGCAATGTGCTCCATATTTCCATGCCAAATTAATACCTCCGGGGGTGTTAGGAGCCAGACATTGAGTCTTCTCTGGCTTCCTATCTATGAATTGGAAGACCCAGATGGTGATGCCATCTATGAGCAAACGTAGGAAGTGCTCTGTTTGGAAAGTGTCTCGTAGGAAGTGAAGGATTATAATGTAACAGAAGACGCTCTTTCTGACTTCATTCACATAATCACTAACGGCTGGGCTTGGCTTTGCCAAGTGTCATAAGTAACAACAACACGTGATGCAAAAGCATCTTCAAAGCAGATTAATACTGAACTCGATTAATTTTATACAGGGCTAAATAGGTACTTTAAGTCTGCTGCAACAGCTTGCTTATATCAAGATAAATTTTCAACACAAAAATATATAGTATTATTAATTTAGTGTACTCAAACTAGTTGCAGCACAATAAACTCATCATATTTCCAAAATTTATATTCAAAAAGTTTATAAATCTCGAGGTTTTTTTTCCTGGTAAGTCATTAAAACTATCCCCAAACTGTGATAAGTCCAGCAGCAAATATGAATTTTTCTTCTGTGATGTAAATGTACAAAAAATGGATAAAAATCCATACTCCATGGTTTTTTTTATCTATACTCCTAAGATTTTTTCATCAAATCATGTATGAAATTTGATTAATCAATGTTTCTAAATAACAAATCACTGATTTACCACAGATTTAGGTAAAAAAAAATCGTTTGAAAACAGGATATTGATTTCTTATGATGGCAAGCAACCCCAAATAACTTCAATTACTAACGTAACATTCTTCAACTTTAAGGAAAGGGCGATGAATCTCAATTCTTTTTTCATGAGTTAGAGACTCATCATGTTGATGTTGTGGAAAATAGCTTTCGCGGAACATTTTATATTCTTATGATTCACTGAGTTCTTTTTGTTTTTCAGAATGTTTTATTACGCATGAAAGTATCCTTAAAATTTTGGTGAATTGCCCATGATAAAAATGATAAGTTTCCGAGAATGTTTCATAGATATTTCCTTACCCTACATAATAATTTTTTATAATTTATTTACATTTTTTCATAAAATTTTCAGTAATATCAAAATGTTATTTCTATATTTTGTCTCAAATAACTATTTAAATGCATTTTTTATGTCTATACATAAATATTATGATCATAATTTTTTTTAACAACATAATTTCTAATTTTTTTAATGAACAACTATTTAGTTAATTCCTAAGATTATGGTGGAAAAAATTCGAAAGGGAATTTCATAAATAAGGTGAAAAAAATTTTAATTAAATATTGTTTTGTTAATATTAACGTTGATGAATTTAAAAATGTTAAAATATATAAAAAATGTTTTTTTCCAATGGTGGGCAATGGTTGTTTAACACTTTGCCACAACAAGGCCGGAAGCTCAATTAGTGTTACCCGATGGGAACTTGTGAACCAAGTCACGGAGACGAGTAGCATTACCCACGTCACACTAACACAAATGCGTTTATAGGGTGGGCTATATTCATCCATCATCTTAGAAATAAGGACACAGAAATACAGAAAGAAAAGTAATGTCCATCCAACAATTTCTAGAAAACAAACCAGAAAGAAGGAGATGCACTCCAAACCGGGATTCGAACCCAGGACCAACAACCTAGAAGTCAGGAACAATAACCACTCAGGCATCGGCCGGCACATAAAAAAATTTATATTATACTTTTAAAAAGTAATATGTTTTACAAGTAAATAAAGTAAATTATTTACCGAATAAAAATGCAGATGAAAAATTATATAAAGTATTTAATATTATTTGATAATAAAAGAATTTTTTAAGAGAAAAAAATTATTAAATTAAAATATATATTTCTCCTTTAAAAAAATAGAAAATTCACATCAAAATTTTATCATAAAGTAAGAACCATTACTCTCAACAATATTCTCAAAAGAAAAATGTATTTCAAGAATTTAAATAGCTTTTAGTTTGTTCTTAAATAAATAAAAAATGAAATATTAAAACATTTATTTTAGTATAAGAATGTTACTCTTGCTTATAGTGTAAGAATTCTGAACCTGATATGGTTATCATAATGATTACGCAACAATTTCTAGAAAACGAACCAGAAAGAAGGAGATGCAACAATTTAATATAAAAAGAAAGAAAGAATAAATGATAATCCTCTTTCAGATTTATGAGCTTTACAGACTCTAAATAAGTACAAAGAAGAAGATATATTGAGCGTTAAAACTACAGAAATGATGCATTTAGCGCCATTGCATTAAAAGTTACAAATGTCATCCAAGATACAGCTAAATCCTATTCCTTTAAGTGTCAGCAGAGTTTAGAAAAGAGGAATTGATGAAATATGAGTCTGCCTATGGAATTAATGAGTTCTGAACGCCACGTCCCAACACAAATTAGCCGTTTGGCGATGTTCAAACTCCTCTCATTGGTCTGTTGAAACTCATCTTTAATCGATTGGCTATAACAGACAAAGAGTAAAAAAAAGGAAATTTTTTTTATCGCCAATCTCATTTTGGCGAGAAATGAGAATCCAATTTCCTTCCATCGGTTATTTCGGTCGAGAGACAAAAAGAATGAGAAAATGGGTTTTGAAAATATGATAAATGATCCCGGCGAGCGAAAGGTACCACAGTTTATTGCTCGCTCTGTCGTCCGAATCCCAAAAGACAGGTATTTCAAATTATCTGCCCGATTTATCACAGTCCTGGGCAATACTCAATGTGGCGTTGATAAATGGTGCTCCAAGACCAACGACAGTCCATCTGCTGTTGTAGGCTGCGTCCCAAACAACCTGTCCGCCAATAAGGGCCCCCACTGTAACAAATTAGGTAAAGGATTTTTAATCTGTATCCCAGAATACCACGTCATTTAGGGAGATCCCAATGGCTGTAAAGTGTTCTAAAAAAGAAGGCTCCATTAGTTGTAATTTAGCATGGCGACTTGTTAGATATTCTGAGCAGCCCATAGTTTCCAAGTGCTCTAACGCAATTACACAGAACTAATGTGATGAAAGGGTTTCTAGGGTGGAGAAATATTAAAAATTAGGGCATAATCAAAATCCAACTGCATTTCTCTCCCCATTAATACAGTCTTTTTACAGGATGAGCTAGTACGTCCCTTCACCACAATGTAGCTCATTGCATTTTTTAATACAGTACAAATTAGGTTCTCGTAAGTAAGGAAATGAGTCCTTGTATGACCGACAAAGTTATTTTAAATATTATACATTTAATTACAATAAAAATAATACTTTTTTAATTGAGCAAATAACATTTCAACATACTGTTCATTAGTTATTAAAGGCATTTCATATTTACAGTTCACAAAACAGCCGTTTTGTGTAATTGCGTTAAAAAACTGCAAATACGACACAGAACTGTAAATGTAACATAAGTTTAATTAGCTGTAAATATGACATAATAGCATTAAAGAACTATAAATATGACACAAATTTAACATTTCAACATACTGTTCATAAGTTATTAAATGCATCTCATATTCACAGTTCACAAAACAGCCGTTTTTCTAACAGAAGGAATGCTCTTCAAATTATTATATAAGGAAATTATTATATATTATTAATAAAATCCAAATTATTATATAAGGAAAGGTCGTTTGACAAAATTGAAAGGTTATCTTCATTTGAAGGTATTAAATAAAAGAAAATGTTATTCGAAATATTAGATTTGCTCAGCTAGTCTAATTGCGTTTCGTGCATATATTAAATCGAATTTGAAGAAAGGGTTGAAGGCGGTGGTGTGAGAGGCTCTCCTTAGAAATGTTTTCAGATATGAGCAGAAATATACCAACCATTACCGAAAAAAGTATATTTAGTATTCAACACCAGACATATTGTTGGTAAATGAAATGAAACTAGTTTCTACAGAGATGGTAAAACAGATAGAAATACAAAATATTTATATCACTTCGCACACTTCTTACATAATTTTACATGAACATCGAATAAATCTGATGCATTTTACGCACGCAAACATATTTGCTCACATTATTTGGTAATTCTTCCAAAACAATATGAATTATAAATCACGATAATGTGTGTGTTTTGTGAAATATATTTCGTCCATTAGAAACATTACATTTGACAATCTTGGACAATACTTAAATATTAAACAAGTATAAAGGATTAAAAATATCTTTTCTCCATTATTAGTGATTTTATGAATTCTTAATTTTTAAAGAATTTTTTTGTGCTTCACAAGCTATAAATTTTTTATTTTTTAATTTATCCGAATTTTTTTGCTGATCATACAAATCATTAGATTTGATCAATTTTACAAAAGTTAATTAGTATGATTTGTAAAGTTTTCGTTCGTTATACTTCTTAAAATAAAATTGTGTCATTGCTACTAAACTACAAACTAAACTCTCTGGCACGACAGCCTATCGGGGGTACAAGGCCTACAGTGCCTACATCTGTTTTTTTGATCAAGGGCTCTGGGGTGCGAGTTATGTGTCCCGGTTAAATGAAGTGTTCAGCCTAACGTGAAATTCTCCTCATTCAGTTCCCAATCATGTTTGGTACTCAGTTTAGGTATTTTTTTTCAAGTATTGAAATCAAATGGGGTTAAATAAAAATTGTATATACATAGAGCAAGAGTTCTTTTACACAACCAGACAAAAATTTTAAATAATTTATTGATCGAGAATGGTGTTACCAAACAATAATATTTACTTTTTTATTAATGACCAAGAAGAATACACTTGAATAAAATGTATACATAAAATAATGAATCTAATAATTTGTATGCATAAAATAATAGACCTTAAAAAATGTATGCATAAAATAAAAACCTAATAAAATATATGGCTAAAATAATGAACCTAATAAAATGAATGCATAAAATAATGGATCTAATAAAATGTATCTATAAAATAATGGACCTAATAAAATATATGGATAAAATTATGGACCTAATAAAATGTATGCATAAAATAATGGACCTAATAAAATGTATGCATAAATAATAGACCTAATAAAATGTATGCATAAAATAATGGATCTTATAAAATGTATGCATAAATAATAGACCTAATAAAATGTATGCATATAATAATGGACCTAAAAAATATATGCATAAAATAAAAAACCTAATAAAATATATGCATATAATAATGGAGCTAAAAAAATGTATGGATAAAATAATGGACCTAATAAAATATATGGATAAAATAATGGACCTAATAAAATATATGGATAAAATAATGGACCTAATAAAATGTATGGATAAAAATTAGAGTAATGCTTACCTTTCCGCAGTTAATGTATTCTACGGCCGTTTCCCGAAAGAAGAAATAAACGTAATCTCCATGGTGAATGGAGCTCACGAAACTGGGAGCTGCAACAGAATAACAAAAAGAAACTTCAACTAAATTACATTAATTCATAAAAAATTTCAATTACCTTGTGATTAGTAAGCGCTTACTATAAAATTTCGATTATACGAAATATTGTAAAAAAACGCTTAAAATATTTATGACTTTTACTTTATTGTAGTTTTAGCTTACTCTATTTTCTACAACTCTTTGTTTCGTCATAAATATTATTTAGAAATATTAAGCACTCAAGAGTTTTTTTTTGCTACATTGTTACAATATATGTATACAAGTTAAGGTTTATCAGTAAAAGCATTTAATGATTGAATTTCAATGGATATTTCAGTAAAAATGGGTATAAATGTCCGCACATATTTAGAGAGTTGTAGTTAAATACAAAATTTTCGGCTCAGTATTTTCTATTTTCAATCACATGCGTATTCAGTTTGTATTTAGAAACTATACCATAATAAGATTAAAAAACATCATTCAGTTTGTTACGGTTTTAACTATAAAGGCAAAATATAGATTTTGTTTGCTATAAGTTTCCCAGTGATAATAAAAATTAGTGCCTTTACTGGAGGATTTTTCAATTTAGAAGACCGATATTTGCAAACTATTGAAAGAAAAATAAAACAACCAGGAACTATTTAGAAACCAATAAAGTCAAGAGTGTTGAAGTAATCAGAAGTGATCTTATTTATACTCCTATCGTACAAAGTGTATCGCGTATTAAAAGATAATACTGTAAATCAGATCATCATTTGGTAGTAAGTAAGAACGAAAATGATTGTAGCTATATTGATGTAATCTAACTGGTGAGCTTGGAATAGGACATGAAGTAGCAGTAATTTTCCAGGATTTAAGCAGTATTAATAGCATTTGACAAATGTTGCCAGTATTTATTTGGAATGTTTAAATATTAAAATTGAATTCTTGGTATAATTTAAAAGATAAATGTATCAAAATAACATTTGAAAAATGACGCCAGTATTTACTTGGAATGTTTAAATATTAAAATTGAATTCTTGATTTAATTTAAAACTATTACAGATAAATTTTTCAAAATATAAAAATTGCAATACTGTAACATTGAATTCTTTTACAACATTTTTCTGTGAATTCTACCTAATACATTAGATCGATAAATTTTCGTTAATTTTAATTATTATTAATTACTTATTTTTTAGAAATAATTAATCTAAACTCTTTCTTCAATTTCTTCAACTGAGAAAATAATATTGGTTATTCAGCCTTTCTATCACAGTAATTTCGATGAATAGAATTCTAAGAATTATGAAAACAAAGGAAAATATAAATGCGAGAACTAACTACCAAAGTGTGTTTGAGTAGTGCAAGTATTTTCTAAGCATCTCCATTATTTTGTTTTAAAAATTTAATATCAATCAATAACTTAGCGAGATTTCCATAAATGCATTATTCGAAAATACGTCTTGAATATTCTTTCCATGAATTACGTCGAATTTTTTCATTTCCTAAGAGAGACAGCAGTTTCAAATATTAACGATATCATAATTTTAATAACTTCCCATCGTTAACCGAATAAGAAAAATAATTTAAATGAAGGATTTTTCCTTAGAGAATAATAATGATCAAATCGATTATTTAAACACTTCAAAATATCGATGAATAAACAACCATGGCTTCCTCCTGAGGCTATAAATTGTCGCCCAACACAGATGTCTAAGACTGCGTTGTATAATGAATTTCGGTTTATAATATTCGACCAGCTAATTGGTCATAGCCAAAGGTAAAATAGAAATGGCGGGAAAAAATTTCGAATAAATAATTAACTCTGGCAATAAAGAAAGGAATGACTCTCCTTTCTACACGTGTTAGCGGTAGAGACTTAAATCCTATTTAATAACCCTCATAAAGCTTCCCGACAAGAACCGCTTAATACAATTAAAACATCCGGGTTCTAAAAAAAAAGAGCAACTCGTTCGAAAGAAAAGCAAAAAAAAAAAAAAAAAAAAAAAAAAAAAAAAATTCCAAACCCATCTATATTAACGACCTGTTTATTATGCGAGAGTGAGATATAGATGGCGCCATAGGTCGAATTTTCTTGGCGATAATCCGCAACATTACCCACGCGGCAAATGGCAACAGCTGGAAGGTATTTAAAAGTTTCCCCAATAACTTTATGACGCGCGATTGGCAACAGTTGGGAATATCGTTTGGTTGCATGTGAAGCATAAGAGAATGTCTTGTGTTTGAAGTTGACGGTTATTTGGGGATACTGAATACCATGAATTTTAAGTAATGTTTCATTTTCGGTCCACTGCTACATCAGTAATTTCACAGTTTTACAAGCAAATAAATGCTGTGATCAATAGCTATAAAAACTGTAAATGGTCTTCCGCTGTTTGCTCCAATTAATTGGAAATTGTAAAGGAAATAAAATTTTGAGATTAATATTAGCAAATTTCCTTACGCTTACAAATATATCTTATACCCAAGAATATAAAGTTTCTCAACTAGAAAATTAATACAGAAAAACTAATAAAATACAGAAAATGAATACAACAGAAATTCTAATTATAAATTCTGAATTTGATTTTAAAATTTAAGTAATGAATTATAATGCAACTGCTGTAGCCAGATGTCTGTCTTATTCTTCCATACCTAATATCTTCCTTAAGAAATTTTTTTTCTAAAAATTCGAAATGCATTATTTATAAGTTTGAATTCTGTAAATTAAAAAGTTTCTCATTTGCATACATATTCAAGTTTTACATAGTATAACTTGAATAATTTGATTGACTTTGTTTATTATTTACAACAGAATGTTTATTACATAAAGCAAACAGATGTGTTCCTCTAATGTGCGCCTGTTTATGTAATGTAATATGTTCATACAATGAAATGTTCATGTAATTTGAATGTAAAAAAAAAAAAGTTAGTTTGCTCAACTTAAATTTAAATTGCAGCACTATAACTTTCATTTTAATTGTAATTAATTTTAAATTAAAGAAACTTAGGTAAAAAGAAATAAATTATAATATAATTATTTAAAAAAAATAGAATAGGATTTATTTTTTAGAATGCAACATAATTAATCTATTTTAAATATTATAAGAAAAATTATTTAATACCAAAATATAGACTGAGAGAGAAGAATAACTAATTTGTACATTTTCACAAACATTTTAAATTTATTTTATAGATGTCTTAATTTCCTCAATAGTTTCGTTATATTCATACTAAAAACAACAAAATATTATTTAATTGTATGTAAGACACTGATAACTTTTGTCGTTGAAATCTAGAATAATATAAAGATTAATTTATTTTAATATTTACATTATCAATTTATCTAAATTAATTCATTAATTTTTAGGTTGTTCTAGATTTCAATGGGAAATGATATCAGTATTGTATTTATAATTAAATAAAAATTTATTACATTACACAAAAAGTGAATTTACCTATATGTACCCATAAACAATATTTTATATTCGTTAAGAATTCTTACAACAACTCATTTTATTACCACATTTTTTATAGTTATAAGTCCAAGATTTATAAAAACAATAACAAGACATTATCATGCTATAATAATGAGTGCTTGATTAATTCATTACAAAATAAAATATAAAAGTAAATTTTATTTATCTATGAAAAATTCAATAAAATTTTTGGCATCGCTCAATTTTTCACCCATTAACATTACTGAAAATAATTTCTTTCAGATAACTTTACGAAAACAAAATTGGCAATAGAATTAGGTTCGATAACGATTATTTGAAAACTCAAAACAAAAGGCGCCATCGAACACTGTTCGAGGTGTTGCTAGCAGCCAATAAAGCGGTGCCGTTAATCTTATGCAGATGGTCACGTGATTAATAACCTTAAAAGTAAGCCTATTCTTGTGACCAAAACTTCTCCCTCCCATAACCCCATCCCCTCTCTAATAATTAACAGCTGTTGATTAGGAAGAGCTGCAATTAATCCTCCTGCATCCATTCGAACACATCCCTCTACTAACCTCCCCCCCCCTGTTCTTAAGATATCGATCAGTCTCATTATGCAACAAACA
>JAPDSC010006030.1:0-11874 GCA_026290005.1 Latrodectus geometricus
TGTGTGTGTGTGTGTGTGTGTTTGTTTGTTTGTTTGTTTGTTTGTTTGTTTGTTTGTTTGTTTGTTTTAAAATTGTTGTTAGCAAATATTTTTAGATGTAGATATTTTATAGAAAATCTTATTCAAATATTTAATTTATCATCAACATGAGTTGCATTTAAAAAAATTTAAATTAAGTTTAGATCAATAAATTGTGTTCAGCAATGCAATGTATTTTTATATTTTTTGATTTTATTTTTCTCGAAATTCTATTTTTAGTACAAGAAACTTAATTTTAAATCAGATCATATTCCATGTTTTATATTTCATTGAATACAAAATTGGTTATTAGTCGTAAAATGATCTTTTTTCTTTAAGTTCCTGATTATTTTCTTATTTAAAGAAAACGTAATCCTTACTACTAAGGAAATGAACAAGAGTTGCATTATTTGCAAACAATAAAAGTTTCAAAGAATTCCCAAGCAATTACTAAAACATTTTCTTATCTCAAAAGTATTTTCTTTACATATAATTTAAGAATGCTTCCTATTGATGTAGCTAAAATTAGAAATAAAAAATATGTATAAATTTTTGAAAAAGTTAGGGATGCTTTTAGTAAATATTTGTCGGGAGTAATAATGTTTTGGATTACATTAGAGGGAAAGAAGTCACTGATGTAAAATTTCCTGAAATGAAAAAGGATTTAGAAGTTTTTTGACATTATCTAAAAGAGGAAATAATCACTTCCATTATTGGAAAAAAAATTATTGATGTTTTCTCCAAATCTCTCAACCTGAATCAAATTGCATAATCTGATTTTCCTGCTTCTCTGGATATCAGTTAGCAAATAAATATTTGAGAAAGACAGAAGAAATGCCTTCCTTAACTTAAGCATATGACATGCGTCCTCAAAAAATCATGAAGCATGTAAAAGTTTGAAAATCCCAGTTTTATTTTTACTTAAGAACCCTATTCCTTTTAAAGTGAATAATTTACTACCGTTTCCTCATTTTATAAAATATTTTTTATTATTTCTTTTTTATCTTCTTTCTTCTGTGGAAAAGAATTGAAACGTAAACATATTTATTTTTTATTGAATTTATTGCATTGTACCAAAACTATTGAAATTTAAAATAATTAAATTTCATTTATCTAATCACTACAAAATGATAAACATTGAAATACATGCAGAAATGCACTAACTTAATTTATGAATGAAAATATAAATTCTTATTCTGAGCTAGTACAAATATTTTATGCGGAACTGTAAGTATTTATCTGTTATACAAAGAATTTTGTGTTTATTGTTGATTTCATTGTAAATAACATTACTATAATCATATTCTATTTGTTCAAATAACAGAATATGGATTTTACAATTTGTATGAGGTAGGTTTAACTGATTCTAAATTAGATTATTAAATTAGAATTAATACAATTACATAATACAATACTAAATACAATTACATAGAATATATATATATAAGGTATATCTCAAAGAGATGAGTATATAAATATGAAGGTCAGAAGCTCATTTTCATCAAAAAACAATAAACGTAATTGATAAATTTCACAGAAACACAGATGATCTAATGAATCAAAAATGGAAGAAAGAATATGTGGGTTATTACTCCTGGTAGCATAAGTAGTTTGTTGCAGCACTTTAGCACATAGAAAATAAATAACATAGTAATTTTAGCTCTTAAAGATGCTTACAATGTGAAACCGTGTCAAAATTGAACAAAAAAGTCAAAACTATGTTGTATAAAAATTGAGTTTTAAGTACTTGATGACCAATATAGGAAGTACCAATATCAGAAAAAGGCACATATTTTCATCGTCATCAGCATTGGAATGACAGCCCTTTGTGGGCCTTCCTCAGAAGCTTTTCCCAATCTGCCTTTCTCCCAGCAGTCCGGTATTTACCTCTTTGGATTTCTGAACAGGCTGGTTTTTACGGGGTGGAGTTGTTAGCCCCACGCCCAATCCCCAACCTGAAGGACTGATATAATCCCAGGGGCAGGGTGGGTACCCTGTATAGCCCCGAGCTATAGCCCCGAGCAATGGGTACCCATTTTAGTCACCTCTTACCACATGCATGAGCTACATTGGGACTATTCTTTAAAACCCGGTCACCACACGGGTTTCACATATTTTTATTTTCATTATTAATTTAAATAAAAATAAACTTAAGTTTTTATTTTGAAACTTGTTATATAAAAAATTGGGTAAACAATGATGGAAACCCAATCCTGTTGATTTTAATAAGATTTAAAAATGTAAATACAAGTGAAAAAGTAAATTATACACGAATTTCGAGGTAGAGCAAGACATTTATTAAATTTCCTCTATTCATTTCTCCTAAGCAGCAAAGCTTTTGCTTAATTCATACGCAACTATTCAAGACATAATGAAATTTTTAGCCATTTTTAGAAATAAACTCATATGTGTTTAAAATATAGAATTTGAATCAGCCTTATGGAAATTTATAGTCATTTATATTAATAGAAACTACTATATTTCAAACATCCAATTAGAAAGAAATACTCAAGGGGTTTAAAAATTACGTTCCAAAATTTCAAGTTGTCATATTATTTAATTCCTATTGGCAAAATACATTTCGAAAAATTTCGTCTATACTTCGTACGGTGATTCATTTATCAATACAAACAAAATGATGCTTTATTATACATTACTGGCCATTAAAATTGCTACACCAAGAAGACGACATGCTACAGACGTGAAATTTATACAAAAGGAAGAATGTGCTGTGATATGCAAATGATTTGCTTTTTAGCGCATTCGGACAAACCCGGCGCCAGTAGCGACACCTACATTGTGTTGAAATGAGGAAATTGTTCAGCCGGTTCCTCATACACAAACTGCATTTAAACGTTGTTGCCTGGTGAAAAGTTGTTGTGATGCCTCGTGTAAGAAGGAGAAATGCGTACCAGCACGTTTCTGACTTTGATAAAGGTCGAATTGAGGCGTACCGTGATTGCGGTTTATCTAATCTCAGTATTGTTGCTCACGTCGGTCGAGATCCAATGACTGTTAGCAGAATATGGAATCAATTGGTTCAGGACGGTAATACGGAACGCTATGCGGGATCTCAACGGCCACCTATCACTAGAAGCCGAGAAGACAGGTATATTATCCGCATGGCCGTAATGGATCGTGCAACCACGTCACAAGCCGTGATTCAAGAATCGGGGTCGTTTGGAAGACAACAAGTGTCTGCTCGAACAGTTCGACGACGTTTGCAGCAGCATGGATTCTCAGCTCGGAGACCATGGCTGCGGCTTCCCTTGACGCTGCGTCATAGACAAGAGCGCCTTCAATGGTGTGATCAACGACGAACCTGGGTGCACGAATGACGAGAAGTCATCTTTTCAGATGAATCCAGGTTCTGTGTACAGCATCATGATGGTCGCATCCGTGTTTGGCGGCATCGTGGTGAATGCACACTGGCAGCGTGCATTCGTCATCGTCATACTGCTGTTATTACTGCCAGAGGTGGTTGTTCTGGGTACTGATTTCTCAAGATCTATTCAGCAAATTTTTTGAAAATTTAATCACTTGTTACTTCTAGTATAATATATTTGTCAAATAAATATCATTTTGTTATCTGCATTTCTTCCTGGTGTAGCAATTTTAATGCCCAGTAGTGTATTACGTTTGTGAGTGAAGCAAAAAAGTGATGCTAGTTTTAAGGAAAATTTCTCGCTTATTTTTTAAAATTAAATAAAATATGCCATTGTTATATACTGTTTATAAATGATTTACAACGAGTTTTTCATTGTTATTATACAGTTATTCAAAAATTCAATATAATTCATTGTTCATTTATTCACTTTACCTTATAAACTTTCAAGAAATGTGTGCATAATTAAATTGAAATAAATATTTTCGTAGTGACATTTTAATAACCTTCCTGTAGATGCAAAACATACATTTAAGTAATTTCATTTGTGTATTTAATATTAAATTTAAATTACAATAGTTGTAAATATAATCAATTCTATGTAAATATTATGAATAAATGGGGAAGTTTACATTTCCATCTATAATTGGCATATATTTGTTAATATGTATTATAATTAATATAATGTTCGTTATCCTATACTTTAATATGCATAAAGTAGAAAAGAAAATATTTTAATTGCTTAGAAAACTGTATTTGGGAAATAAGGATTAAATAAATCCGCTATGTACTAAATCTAACATAATTTTTTTAAATGCAAATATTTTCTCTGTGTATAGCTGAATGATTTATTTTTTATAGTAACTGTATCATATATTTCTGTTGTTGACTTGTCCAGTAAAGTAGAGCAATGGGATTTAACTGATCCAAAAGTGACCAAGACAGCTCTGGCTACATTAACAACTTCAGTTGAATAGAGGAGTAGATGCGTGGGATCCATTTGGATCTTGAAGAACTTAGCCAATATGGCAGGGTAATAAAAGATATGCTCGGGAGATAGTTTGGTGCCTTAGGAATAAGGACAACTCCTGTAGCTTCGATAGACATCGGGAAATATTTTTAATCCCTTGAAGTGCTTAGTCATCAATCTGGCTATGGTTGTGTAGACAGTTCGGTCACAGTTTAGGTCAGCGATGGAATGCTTTTTAAAAAATACATGAAGCAATCTGCTGTTGGCTATTGCATCAGTATCAATGTGGGTCAAGATGCTGGAGAGCTGAAGGCTATCTCCGGCCTCCTTGGAGAAAAAATCAGCTTTCTTATTACCCCCAATATCCACTTGTATTTTTATCCATTGAAGAATTCAGGTAGTTTAGACCATATGTACTTTGCTTAAGAGTAGGATGATACCTTGGTTGAGTTATGAGTTGCCTCGTAAAATAGCTTGGAGAGCAAACGAATGTCCACGAATAATAAAGCCCATTAGAATTTTGTATATCTTTGGGGTAGTAGAGTTTCAAAGCCTTCTTAGTAGCCACCATCTCATAGGTTTTCTATTTTACCAATAGATATTTTATGAGGTACAAATGTATCGTTAGCATAGATTAAAAAGATGCCGGAACCACCCCGGTCAAGGCTATCATATAAAATTAAAAATATATATTACACTATAACATTTTAAAACCGTGTACATTTTTATTGAACTTCGTAAATAAGCAAAACACTCAACTTAACCCAAAGTTAGAACTTAATTAGTGTATGAGAACTAACAAAGGAAAAAACTAATTATTATAAAGATTGATAAATATTTATAAACTTACGTTTGATAATAATTTCGAAAATATCTTCTTTCACAAATGACTTTTAAAATATTTAAAACCGAGGAACTTCAGGCCATAATAGAAAGATTTTATAACGTTTATGATAAAATCAACAGCGGAACAGATTATTCAAATATAAAAGTTAATTATCCATTATGTGACTGCTAATTTTGGGATATACAATGAGAAAAATGAAGTAATACATTATTAAAAAAAATAGATATTTAACTAGGCAAGAACAACTAAGATAATGTAAAAAAATGCTAAAGAAAGTTATGATTCGCATGTTTAAAATGTTGTTGAAATCTTCAAATCTTTTCTTTTGATAATATAAGTGATACAATTAAACTATGGGCTTTAAAGTTCAACAGAACAAGAACTAATCTACGAAATTTAATAGTGATTATATTATTAGCTCAAAATGCAGACATTTATCTTTTATGAGCGAAACAAGGGAACCTTTTACAGTGGCATACTAGAAATCAATTCATAATTTGTAAAGAACAATTTATTCTACTTGAAGATTTTCCAGATCATGCAATATCACTTCGAGATTGTGTTAGAAAATCATCTTTCGGAAAGTAAGTGATGAAAGATATGTCTGAAAAGAAGAAAACAAATCTGATAAGTCAATTATAAGAGATATGGAAAACTTTAATTCAAAATGTCACGATAGTGTAATGCGTCTAAATAAGTAAACTTACAAGTAAGTATAAATAAATGTTTTTTCTTAGAAAATATAAGTTTCATTTATTCTTGACATTGAAATGTTCAGTGATTTATAATAATCTAATTTTTCCTTCATTCGTGTCTTTTAATTAATAATATTATGTCTATAACACAAAATATGTCTAGAAAAACTTATTGTTTAATTTAAAGTTCTGTTTTGTATAGTTATAGGAATAAAGTACTTACTGAAAGAACAATCTATGTTTTTATTTTACTTTCAGGGATCTTGACCATTTTGTATCTTTTCAGTACTTCTAATGACGTTTATCATATAACTTATGATATACACCTTTTTTAAGATGTCTACTGAGAATAAAGTACAAAATGCCCATTTTTGTTAAAAACTTTTGAATTGAAAGATTATTAAAAGTTTTATTCTAAAATGTTCTAATATAATGTTAATTGATAATAATTTTTTAAATTAAGATATCAATACTTCCTAAAATATTTATATCCTACAAAACTTTAAATAATGTATTACATTCTCTATTACGTGTAGGAGATTTTATACATTTAAAGGTAAATGTGATAAAGGCTCAAATTTATCATATTTACCAAGTTTCTTGGTGATTAAGAATAATCACCGGTTATTATACATAGTCACCGAATTAATCACTTTTACCATTATATTTAAAGAATTATTAAATAGTTAAAATTGTTAGTGGTGAAAAATATGCTTACAATTCTTCATTACTGAATAGAAATATCAAACAATATACTTTTATGCACATCATTTTCATAGAAAACAATAAATAAAAATGCAAATGTTTTTTCTAAATTTTAATAAATATATAATATGATCAAACTAAATGTATTGCTTTTATAAATATTATTGTTTTCAATTACAATATTATAGTTCATATGAAATTATTATATTTCAATTATAGTTTATGGAACTATAATACATTTGAAAGCATATCAATACAGTTGTTATTGCACCCTTTTATATTGTACATTTATATTTATTGTACCTTTACTTTACTTTACCTTTTATATTGTACCTTTTATATTTATTGAATAATTAGTATTTTAGACAATTTTCTAAAATATGATCAGTAGGGATCTCTAATCAAAAAGAATGAATTTAAAAAACAAAGTTAAGTGATTAAAATCATTTTATAAATACCAAAATATTTTGGCATTTATTCCACCATGTATAATATGAAGAAAAGCCCTGAAATACCAGCGGAAAACAAAGACAGAGGTTCAAACTTTTAGATTTCGTTTTGAATTTAGATATATGAAGCTTAGGTTCAAGAATTACATTGAATAATAAAAATTTCAATTAACTTTTAATACAAAAATAACAATAAATTTGTTTTTAAATTTAAATGAAAATTTATTAAAGTAATAGCAGATTTTTATAAAAATTTGTACAAATATAATAACAGATTTATTTTGAAATTAATATTAACTCAGATAATTATTATTATATTATGTAATAAATTATGCATAGCAAGAGCAAAAGTCTTATTTATCATTATTGGAATACAATGAAGTGTAAATAAATATTATTCATTTACGATTGCTATAACATATTGGTTGCAACAATATAAAAAAATTTTTTCCAAAATTGTGATAATTAGATGGAATTAATAATTGAGTGAAGAAATCTATAATTCAAATTCATTAATTTACGAATATATACATATTTTGAAACATGTGCAATCATCACTCATTTCTGTCAGTAGTGTTCAATTCCAATCTATTTTATCAATTCCATGCGCCACCATTAATCAACTGATGGAACCCTGTTGACTAAATCAGGACACAATAATATGTAACGAACCCTAACGATTTGCAAGTGGAAATGCGGATGTACTGTAAATGCACTTAACTACTACAGAAAATCCAGTGTACATTTATCTACAAAGGTAATTACAAAGCGCGCAGTACTTCAATACACAATTTCAAATAAATTTTATAAATAAAGAGTCGGCAACGAAAGTAAGAATATTATTATTTTTTAAGAAACTGAATAATGTACCCCATATTACCAGTAAGTACCAACAATTTTTTTTTAATTTTGTTCCATTTTTTTTAAGTAAAAATATTATTAAAGTACTTTCAGTGAAAATACAAACATTTTTAATACTTGAAAAATCACTTCCGTCGTATTATTTATAAATATTTAAGTTGCTTATGATTATAAAGTTTCTGTCTTCTTAGAAACTTTAAATTCATTTATTTAAATCGAAAGAAATGTTAATGATTACAAAATCACTTTATATATTAGTCTGAAACGTGGACCATTAAGTTAAAAAAAAATTAAGCATGAAAATGTGAACAGGAAAATTCTCTCTCAAGTAGTATTTATATGTAGCTCTAAATGCAACTATTATTTCATGCTTTAATTCTAATTTCAAAGTTTTGTGAATAAATAAGCCTTTTAATGAATTATAAAAATACTATATATTTACAGATTACATTTATAAAAATTATAATAATTTTCATTATTAAATAAAATATGTATTTTATAATAATTGTAGAATCTTATTCCTGTACATATTAATTTTGCAATTCATACTATTTTTCACATTAATGAATTAAAAGATTCCTTTACTTTAAAATTTGTGATAAAATTTCATTTGAATATTTCAGTATAAGTCTAAAATTATTTATCATTATATTTAATAACATTATTATTTAATAAATGTTTTTCTTTACTAATCATATCTACAATTTCATATATATGGTAGAATTTAGTATGGCCTTTTATGCTACATAACAATAAAAAATCACCGTTGGGAAATGCATATTTGTATCAAAAATATTGAGTGTAAATAAACAAAAAAGCTAAATAAATTGAGAATGCCTTTGGATTGAATTGGTTATTCTTACATATGATACTTTAGTGAAGGAAAACTTACCCTTGGGTGAATGAAGTCAGAAAAAGCGTCTTCCGTTTTTGAGTAGTACACCCCCATACGAGAATGAAAGTACGACTTTGGATCATTGATGGTAGCACCATCAAGGTCTTCCAATTCGGAGTTAGAAGACAGAGAGGATCCAAGGTTTGGATGTTAATACCCCAGAGGTATTAATTTGGAATAGGAACATGGAGGACATTGTGACCACGACATATTTTACTAACCCCGATCGCCATTAGTGAACACGACGAATCTTTAGATAAGCCGGGATTCGGACTCACCACTTTCCTGTAACAAGAACGACGCCATAACCAACGGTTTCTTTATTGTTTAATTCATTGAAATATCCACGATACAGTAGTCATTTCAACGAATAAAACAATACTCATTTAGTTACTGCAATACAAAATGTAATAAATATTCAAAACTAGAGATGACATAGTACATTCTTTCTTATATTTCTTTAAATTTCTGATGATATTGAGCAAATGTAAATACTGAAATTAATTTAGAGGGAACATCACGTAATTAAAAAAAATATTAGTTGCAGTTTAAGAAACTTTTCCTGTGTGTCTATACACATTAAGTTATCTTTTTATAATGACGTTTTAAATAAGTATGACTAAAAACAATCTATATTTTACATTTAAATACTTTCTAATATAAATAATCTTACTTAAAATATAAGAAAGATATATTGTGTGTTATTTAAAAATTCATGATTTACTTCTGTAAGAAATCGTTGAATGCGGTGAATATATCTGATAAAGTAATCTAGGGTATCAAATTAAATTATCATTACTACTTGATGAACCAGTTTCTATAAATTTTTCATACCCAAGAATGTCGATTATATTAAACAAATGTATGTTTTCCTATAAAAGATTAACATTTTTACATCGCTGAAGAAAAAAAAAGAAATGATTGAATTATCTGAGATTAATATGAGATACACTAAGTTAAAATATTTTCTTAATTTAATAAATTGTGCTATACATTTTATAATGAAGTATTCTTTTTTTCCATGAAAAATAATGTATGAAAAATGTAAGTTATGTAATACCGTATTTTAAATATTTAACGTAATATACTCAAAATTTTACTCTACTAGAAAAATTTAATTATTCACCATTTACGCTTAAAAAAAATAGTTGTGTTTGATTTTACTCATATGTGTGTTGTGAATATATTCCATTATTGAAATAGAATTTATAAGTATACTGTGCATTTAAACTCATAAAAAAATATATTCTTAATGGAATCTTTTTAAATAAATCCTCATGACTATTTTTAAAATTTTAATTTTAAGTAAAATATGTAATTTTTCTATTTTCTCACAAATGTATATATCAAGACTTATTAGTAAAAAAAATTTAATGATGCTTACAAATAAAGTTGCAAAACTTATCAAAAGTGATTTAATTATTTATTTCAATATTTGACCAAAAATATAAATGTAATAACTTTGATGAATCATTTCTGAAGCACGTCACATATGTTATTAATGACATATAATTATCTATAAACAAATACATAAGAAAATATATAAGTATTTTAAGATATACTTCTCATTGATACAGAACCGCAGTGTTCGGTAAGGCGTCGTTCTCATTATCAGAAGGTAGTGAGTATGAATCACGGCTTAACCAAAGCTTTATCGTGTTTCTATAGGTGAATGGGGCACATATAATCAGTCGTGATCGCAATGTCTTCCAAGTGAAATGATACTTCTGTAGGTGGCAAGTCAGATCAATGTATAAATGGATATTCCTTTCCTTGATTCACTGTCCAGTATTCCTAAATTATGAAAACACCCATTCGGCTGTTTCCATCTAACTGATAAAATCCAGCATTGGGTTAGTACATAGAAGTATGGTGGTGCAACAACAAATGCAGTATGAAATAAATTTTATTCTACAAAGTATAGCGTTTTTTAAATATCACATCAAAAACATTTTTGACTCTGTTGCAAAAAAAACTTACATAATAAAAATATTTGTATGTATTTGCATTTAAATTTCAAAAATCAACAGAATCATCAAATATTAATGAACTTTTAAGAAAATGTAAATTGATAAACATTTTTAAGATAAAAAATGTCTTTCATTTCAAGACATATTTTCATTCCGCTTTTTCTAAGTAAACTTAAAAAAATCTAATTAAATTTAAACAATAATTTTTTGTATATGTGACTTAAAAAAAAAATTTATAGCTATATGTTAATGTATTTAAATGTAAACATAGATTACAGATTACAATATAGCTCCGTTAGAAGAAGGAAATATGTTTAATTCATTAGAATATACAAACAAGCAACGTTATGCAAACAAACAAAGATAATTCAAATGAATTCAAAATATAAGTATACGTGGGTGTGTGTCTATACAAGTGGTATACGCTGGAACCCGAGGATATTATTGTAAGGTTTATTCTAAATCCTCATAATGTATTCTAAATTATCATGATTGTTTTCTACAATTATTATTCAAAAAATTGTATGAAACAATAAGTTATAAAGGAAAATATAAAAATTTTGAATAAAATTAAGCAAAGTATTAATTTTAGCATCAAATTCTTTTAAAGAGAATGAAATTTTTAGCTTTCCTGAAATAAATGTATTTTAATTTGTATTTGAAGGAGACTGTCTAAAAAGCTATAAATAGTTTTACAGAAATAAAAAAATGGGTAAATCTTTATTTTAAATTAAGTTTAAGTCTTTATTTGAAAATAGAATTTAATTCACTCTCAGGACTTAATGCAATTTTACAAATAGTTTGCTTATATATTTATCTTTGTCTGTAGAATTTCTATTTATCCTTGTCTATCATGAAACAAATATATTCCCTTATTTATTATTAGACAGATAAAATGAAAATAAATATTTTTTTAAATCAAACATCTAAATACATTTATTTATGATTTTCTTAATTATACTTTTTTATTTATACTCTTATTTTTGCTTATTTATATTTTTATTTTAAATAATTCTTAAATGCGGTCCTCTCTTTTTAGTATTTTTTTCATACCATATGAATGATTTATTCTTTTGAAT
>JAPDSC010006036.1:0-33562 GCA_026290005.1 Latrodectus geometricus
AATTTATCAGACTGAAAGAATGTATTACAGAAATAACTCTGAAATTTTATTTAATAGGATTAAAAATAGCAAGAAAATAATTTGAAAAAATTCATTCGCAGTATATAATATTTTTCAACTTCCAGGTATCAAATCTTATAGATTCGAAACATTATTTATAATTGATTTAAAATTGATTAAATAGATCCCAAAAATGCTTCACAAGTTTTCCACGGAATCCAATTTAAAACAAGGATAATTCTCATCAATTTTGCGACAAAAAAAAATTTAGTGCTTGAAAATTTATAATGCGAATTAATGTTTAAGGAATTGCTTTACATATAGTTTCATTAATGGTTTGGTAAATTTATAATGCATATCACATTAAAAAGAAACATTAAATCACAATAAATCATGCTCAAAACAACGAGGTTATGTCAGCTGTTTGCTCTCCATATTTTGAAAACATGAATTACATATATATAAGTTATTTAATAAAACATTACTTCAATTTGATTATTAAAATTTAAAAATTTTGATTATCTTTGTGATTAAGTTTCTACATAACTAATTAAATTACATAAACAACTAAACATAACTAATGTTAAATAATAACGTTGATATTAATTTTAATAAAATGGAAATATACATATTATGAAAATAATAATCATAACAATTCATATCGAATTTATTAAATTCAAATTATTTTTAAAGAAAAAGACATTTTTAAAGAAGTTTAATCCATACTTTTTTCAGTTACAGGACTTAAGAAAATTAATCAATTTTAATCGATTAAGCATATTATAAAACTGTCATGGAGGTAAATATTACGTAAACATCTACACAGGTAACAAATTCTAAACCTAAAATTATGTAGAATGAAACAAGTTTTAAAGGCTATAAATTTTACAAGCATTTTTTTATTCAAAAGAAAAACTCGTAAAACCGTGTACATATAAAACTCAAGAAGGCTTATTTGATTAAAAAGGAAAATGAAATTGAAAATTCCAGGCAGTAAGAGGAGTGTGAATATCTCGAAAATGACCCTATAGATTCTTGAGCACGTCGGCGAAATTCACTATACCTTTCTTAGAAATTTATTCTCAAATAATTTTTGAAAATAAGAGTTTTATTTCTCTAAAAAATGTATAGTATATTTTGAAAGAAAAGTAATAAATTTTTAAGGGCGCCGTGTCTGAACAAGCTATAAAATGGAACTCAAGCATAAGACTAGAGTGTGAGGGAAAAAAATTGTTATGGTGAACCAACGAAAATCCCACACATTTAATGTAGCAAAATAAACTAATACTAGAATAAATAAAATTTGTACATGAAGAAAAATTAATTGGTTTTTATTAATTTGAATTTGATTTTCTTTTTTTATTCCATCGAAAAGATAATTGAGCACATTCGTAAAGTTTTTTTGTAGCGCAATGGTCATTTTTAGCACACGAGGAATAAATATACTATAACCTACAATTTAAAAGAGATTCAGAATCACTACAAGCATCTAAGCCAGAGTTTAAATTCGAGACCACGAACTGTTGAACCGAAGGCCAGAGCGCTAACTGTTTGAATGACAGTTCACCAATCATGACTTTGGAAATGTATATAAACTAGTCTTAAAAGTATTCATTGTAGAGCAGATGCTGCTCCAAGGTCTTCTGAATATCCACAACTGATATTCTGGGAAATTATTCAAACATAGAGAACCATATTCCTGTGTCACAAAAGAGGAAAAATGGAAATAGTTTACAGTTGGAAGTTGCTTAAATTAAATATCCACGGCCAATGGATATTCTGTTTGAGAAAGATTTAAATAGCCACAGTCGATAGCCTTCTGCAAAAAAATTTGTTATTAAGCTCATATTTCTGTAAAATAATAAAGGAAAACTAGAATATTTCTAGCAGCTAACCTTGATATGAATGTAAAACAAAATCAAGAATTACATATCCTAATTTTTGGCGTTTAACAGAGAGACACGTTTAGGACCAAACGTGGAACCTTCTATTTTGAAATACATACAAGTATTATCCCTCCTTATTATATAATCATAGTATCTACAATTGTAAAAATAACTTAACATTTATAGATGTTTTGAGATACTTGAACATACGCCACTGTAAAAATCCTGGAAGATTATTCTAGCAATATATTCATGAATGTCCACAATGAAATTTAAATGCACGATTCGCTACCCCATGTATAATTTCAATTTTACTAACTGTGAAATAAATTTTCTATATTTTGAGACTGAAAAATAACAAAAACTTTACGATAAATTTTATATATAGCAATGATTACTTAATATAGAATATAAAACAATCATTCTAATATTCATTTTTTTAAAAAATAAATCTACCTAAATATTAAATAAATTTTAACACTTAGTCATTATTTTTCTCAAACGTATTCGACTTAAGATAACTTCAGTTTGTTGCCAATAAAAACAATAACCTTCCCTATTGTACATGATGATAGGTTAGTAGTAATTGAAGAAAAAGTGTTTTATGATTGGCGATTCAATATAAATAATATTATCTTCCTATGGATGAATTAAAATCATTCTCACAGGAAGTAGAACATGATATTTTTAACTACCTCACAGAAAAATTAAATAAATATGTAATTAAATACAAAGTAAGTAGAAAAAGTTTGCTTGATTCTTATTCCATTAGTCTACACCTCTTCTGCAACACTATCAACTAACTGATAAAACAAACCACGAAAGTAAGGCATAAATCTCATCTACCAGAATCGACCGAGGGTCAAGATACCTTAAGTAGCCGGAGATTGAAAGCGATAACGCCACCAATAGTCAACCACCTAATTAATATTCCGTTCAGTACCACGATAAACCCGAAGCCAAAGAGACTGGAATTAAAAGTACAAGAGACTGATTGGAGAAGGAGCATTCTTTTGTGTTCGTCGATCCTTTGTTTATCGTCGACAGCCATCACGGTAGCCATTGATGCTGCAGGAGGTTCGAATTCAAAAAAGTAATCTCGAGGAAGTGGGTCTGCGTATCGGTCAAGCATGCGACGATTAGATTGGGCAGGGAGGGATTCATTCAGCATTGAACCCAACAAAGAACGCCACTTAGAATCGCAAGTTATCCAACTTGTTTTCTTTTATCTGAATGTGTCCGGTCTTTTGATAAGCCAGTGGTTGCTTTAGCATAGAAAATTGCTTTTTAATCAAATGTGCACGTGCAATGAACGATATTTAAATTAATAAAACACTGTATCCATAATTATTGGTCGAGTGATGAATTATGGATGCATACAATGAAAACAATCCAATCGAATTTCATTAAAATGAAATTGACAGTAAATGAAAATGAGATTATTAAACTTTTTGTCGTACGGAGTTGATGAATAGTTTGTTTTCCGACCTTTAGAATCATTTGTCTACATAAAATATTTATAAATTTTTTAAATTGTAAAATAGCACAGTTAAAAGCTGAAAAATTCCAGAAAAAGAATTTTTTTACAGTATGTGAACATTAATTGTACAAATAAATTTTTTTGACAAAACTTCAACACACGAATTATTAAACTAACAGAAAGTTTCAATGAAGAGTTGAAATTGAAAATCAGTGCAAAAATTTGGATTCTTTGAAAAAGTATTTGCAGATTTTGCTTTAACTTTCATTACTTACAAATGAGAATGTTTTAACTTCATATGAATATTTTAAAAATACATAAAATTAATATCGGAATTATAAGAAAAATATTTAGTACACTATAAATTTAAAACCTACGATATCGAGATTATAATTGAAGCATAGTATTTTGAATGCGTAAATATTTAAGGATCAGCTTTTTACCATAAAATTACTTATTTTTGTGAAGTTTCTTCAAAATCATTAATATTCCAAATATTTTAGAGAGATTAGTGTATACATTTCTCTCTCTCTTAATTTACTAGATTGACGATAAATGTTCAGATATCTGAGATTCATACAAAACAGAATCCAATCGGACAAACATTAAATTGAAGATAAGCCAGAGTGCACATGAACAACTATATGCCAATAGCCAGATTAGAAAAACGAGACTAAAACAGTTCAACTGCGAATGAAATTGAATGTAAAACCAAATTTCAAATTCAGTGGAACTTAAAAGCATTAGTAACAATTTGAGTAGCAAATAAATTTCACTTTAATTTTCGAACATTTAGCCAATTCACGACTAAATAATAATACATCTATTGAATATATATTTCAACTAGTAAAATAAACAAGAAATCAAATAAATGCTATGTAAATGCTTGCAATGGCTTGGTAGACCATGCTCTTTCCTTTTTATATACGTAGACCAATTCAAACAGAACTTAGATCTTAAAATTTATTCCAAGCCACTATAAAAAAAATATTTATAATGAAAGTGAAAACTGAACTTATGAAATGTTGAATTGATGATTAAAAATTCCAATTCAACTATCAGTTCGGATTAAAGGAATGGCAGTTCTTCAGAGTAATATTTAATAGCATTTTCTTTTATTTCATAATATCTTTTTTAAAATTAATTAACTAAAGCTCAATCATATCGTAATGAATTTAACCAAAGATGTCATTTAAATCTAGAGAATGTTAAGAATACAAACATATTTAAACAGCCATTTCGATGACCAATAATGTATTCTGAATTTTTAGGTTAGTATTTGGAGTATGTGTGTATACACACATGCATATTTACATACATTCTTATATATGGCTATACTAGTACAGAAACACATGTATAAAATAAAACTAAGTTAAAATTATTATAATCAGATAACATGAAAATTGAAACAAATTCAAAACAATTTCCTTCAAATGCATTTTATTCAATTGTTCGAAAATGATAAAATCAATATAGTAAAATGAAAATTTTACACAAAACATGTTTATTATTTTCCAGTATATTTACACTTCATTTCAAATGCAGTCATCACACTGAACTAATTTCAGGCAGTCACGCTCAAAGCAACTTAAAAAACTGCAGTGTCCTTCCTAAACTGTTGAAATTTCGCGCACGGTAAATTCCAAAGAGACACTTTCTTCGCTTAAAAAGAGGTACTTTCTTTGTTGCGAGCATCAAAAGTTCTAAGATCCAACGCACAAGCACAGACACACTGACAAGTTTCACGGTTCGTCTGATGACACAATTAAGTGGCTCAACATCCCGTGGCCGTCAGTTTTCAGGCTTGAGATCCGAAAAGTTTATTTTCACTGTCAAAATTCGACGGCGCTGAACATAAGCGCCATACTGCCCTAAAGAAAAATAACCATTCTTCTCGTTGCCAGATTCATTTTACGGTAGCGTTGACAGTTAAAACGCCCCAGCAGGGAGTTGAAAATGAAATTTTGGTACTTCTTAAAATGGTTGAGAATTAAGGTTTAAAATTTTATTAAATAAACTCCATTAGGAGAAGACATTTCAGTTTCTATGCTGGAAGAAAAGGGTGAATTTAGAAATTGACTACAATATTTTTTACCCCATTATAATTTGCTATCATGAATTCATTGAATAAACTACAAACTTATTTTTTGTTACATAAAATACTGTATATTGACATCATTCTTAAATTTTGTTTACATTTATAAAACGGTGTAAATAAATTTTGATGATACATTTCTACTAAAAGCTGTTATTATTGGATTTATTAATATAATTATGTAACCTCAGAAATTATTTATAGAACAGCAGACAGCAATCCTTCTCATTGAAAACGCCTGCCAAACAATACATTATGTTAAAACTACGATATTAGTGCACCCAGAAACCTTTAAACTCAAAAAGGTTTCACACAATATGCATATTCCATAGCTACTGATCTTGACATTTAGCAGAGCTCACAGGTTCTTTGTGGACCAACTTGCCCCCTGAATTTAGCTCTTAACTCATTTGAAGTTAGATATGAATGTTTGTATGAGTGACAGGAGAGAACAATAGATTTGTGCGACTGCATTATCTACTATTGAAAACAGATACCCTAGATATTCATGGTAACCATGTCTTTACAGATGAATCCTAGATTGATGATGACTAGGCAAAATAATTTAATGATCTACTTAAGAAAAAAGATCACGGTGTGTACCTGATCTTTCTTCTTGTAATGCTCCCATAAGGGCTCACTCTATACATTAATTGACTTATCGATTTATTATGCATAATATCGATTTTATTATGCATATTTAATACATTTAACAGATTTTATCCAGGATAAATTCGACTAATGAATTGATTTTATAATCTATAATAAAATTTTTGATTGAGCACTTTTTAAAGAATATAACAGATTAATAATAGCTAATATGGCTTAGAATTTTATAAAAAACAATTATTTCAAAAATACCATAGTGTACAGTATTTGTATTGTTTAGCAGAAAGGAGAGAAACGATGGCTGAGAGTGAGAACTTTTTGGATTAAAATTCAGAATCGTACAAGATTATCATCATAATGTCAGAAGAAAGAAACCAGATCAATATCGAGAAAATATTTTTAAAAAAATAATAATCATTATTAGAAATTTAATAGTCGATAGCCAAGTTTCCCTCCGTTTCACACCAATGGAGAAATTGAATTTGGTTTGTACGCAACAAATTGTAGCCTCTTTATAACGATTTTAAATAATTTCTAAATCCAAGATAGAAATATCGAAATTATTAAAATAGCCATTTAAACTGCATCAAAATGTTTTCAGGCGTTGAAAATTTACGATTAAACAAATTAAAACTAAAATTTAGTACTATGCAATTGCACTAAGTACATCGTTCAAATGGCTAAATAGTGAAAATAGTAAATATGAATAAAGCAATATCAAAGAATAAAATATTAAGAAAAAAAAGTCAAATTTACTACTTATTTGCAGGGCTATAGAAAAACCCTTAATCCATAAATTTAGAAAAACTCTTTTAATAAAAAAACGAAATAAAAAAGATTTCACTAACATCTAATACTTAATTTTTAAATATTTTAACGTATAATATTTTTCCTTCAAAATATTATATTAAAAAAACTTCAAATACAAAGCAATGATTCTAATGAGTCTTAAATGAAGAAATACACCAGAATAATTTAGCATTAGCTGGACAGGATATGTATAAAATAAAAAGAACCATAACTACATCTTAATTTACAATTATATCCGAGAAATGAGATAAATACTGGATTCAGAAAAATCACGTCTTCTTTATTATACTTTATGTATTTGTTACGTGTTATACCATCAGATTCCTTATTTAATAAAGCCAAAATGCATTAAATATTTATTTCTATTGCTTTTGATCTCGTGAAATATTTACTAGATTATGTTTCGTGGAGATTACACAGAAAAATATTTCATTTTATTCTTTCTAGTAGAACAAATTTATTTTTCGATATTTTATAGAAAAGTTTCGATTACGAGAAATAATACCGGAAAACAAAACTTTTCAAAGAAAGTTGTGTGTGGGTTTCCCCCCCCCTTCCCTTCTTCCCCAAACATTGATGTGCAATAAATATCTTCCTAAATCAAGTTTGGTTATTTATTCTTGAGATTATATATTATATATATATATATAAACATAAGTTCTTTTTATTGTAAGGAAATGAAAAAAATGTGCTTTTTTAAAGAAGTTACTACAAAAGAACGTTCAATTTGCACAAGCTCAAATCTCAGTAAATTAAAAGATCATAATTTTACTACCACTATTTTTAATAAACGTCAATGATTTGTTTGTAAAATAAACCACACGATTTTCTTTGCAAAAACTTAAAATAAAATGAAACATTTTTATTTTATTAAGAAATTATCGACGTCACAATACGCACTTTAATTTATTAATTAGAAAAGAACAAAATTTTATAAGTCAACAATTAAGTCAAACATAGTAAAATCACTCTAATATAATAGAAATTTTGTTATTAATTGTACTTAAAAAATCAGTCAAGCAAAAAATTCACGTTCTTAAAAATAAAACACAATCGAAGGACACATAAAATTTATTTAAAATGCATCTCACGAATTAGAAATGATCTTTGCGATTTACCTATATATGCATGGTGCATCGTTTTATAATGGTTTTATTCAAATTGACTTTCTCCGCAGCAATTTAGGTATCCCAGAAACATCTATTTCAGACAACTCAACAAGAATTGCGATATTAAAAGGCCCGCCAGCTTTATAGTTTTACAGGACATTGAACATTTTAAAGGTTAATTAAGTATTGGTGATATCTTTTTCGGAATGGTACAAGCATCTGAATAAATCTGATATAAACTGGTTTGCATTTGATATTAAATATGCACATAAGAAAGTTCTATGGAAACCATTAAAAAAAGTCTCACAATTAGAAAAAGTCACTGAAAAAATCTGTTTCTTACTATTAACTTTGTTGCAGCCCATGCGAATATCCTAAAATCTATTACTATTTCCATGTAAGAGACAAATTATTAGTACACTAAAACTGCAAAAAGGCTAATATATGAAAAAAGACTAATATTTCATGCCTACAATACTGAAACAAGAGACTTGAAATAAATTTTATTTAACACAACACAAAAATTGCCGTGGTATTAAAAAAATCACAAATACTAAATATCAGATACATTGTGGCTGAAGTTTAATATTTGTACATTGTGACTCTGCTTCTTACACTCGATCGTCTTTTCACCGCAGAACAAATCAGCAATTGACCGCGTGTTTTCAAAAACTAAAATGAGATCTTAAAAAATACAGACGCAGCACTTACGTCGTTCGTTATGTAGTCATTCGTTAGATGAAGCTATTTAAAGTAGTTAAAGCAGTACCTTCATGGATACTACAGAAAGAATGTACACTACTGGCCATTAAAATTGCTACACCAGGAAGAAATGCAGATAACAAAATGATATTTATTGGACAAATATATTATACTAGAAATAACAAGTGATTAAATTTTCAAAAAATTTGGCTGGATAGATCCTGAGAAATCAGTATCCAGAGCAACCACCTCTGGCAGTAATAACAGCAGTTATACGCCTGGGCATTGAGTCAAACAGAGATTGGATTGCATGTACAGGTACAGATGCCCATGCCGCTTCAACACGATGCCACAGTTCATCAACCATAGTGAATGGCGTTTGGTGACGAGCCAGTCGCTCGGCAACCATTGACCAGACGTTTTCTACTGGTGAAAGATCTGGAGAACATGCTGGCCAGGGCAACAGCCGAACATGTTCCGTATCAAGGAAGGTTCGTACAATACCGGCAACATGCGGTCGGGCATTATCCTGCTGAAACGTAGGGTTTCGCAAGGCTCGAATAAAGGGTAGAGCCACGGGTCGTAACACACCAGAAATGTAACGTACACTGTTCAAAACACCGTCAATGCGAACAAGAGGTGACCGAGACGTGTATCCAATAGCACCCCATACCATCACGCCAGGTGATGGGCCAGTATGACGATGACGAATGCACGCTGCCAGTGTGCGTTCACCACGATGCCGCCAAACACGAATGCGACCATCATGATGCTGTACACAAAACCTGGATTCATTGAAAAGATGACTTCTCGCCATTCGTGCGCCCAGGTTCGTCGTTGATCACACCATTGAAGGCGCTCTTGTTTATGACGCAGCGTCAAGGGAAGCCATAGCCATGGTCTCCGAGCTGAGAGTCCATGCTGCTGCAAACGTCGTCGAACTGTTCGTGCAGACACTTGTTGTCTTCCAAACGACCTTTCTTGACTCACGGCTCGTGACGTGGTTGCACGATCCATTACGGCCATGCGGATAATATGCCTGTCTTCTCGGTTGCTAGTGATAGGTGGCCGTTGAGATCCCGCATGGCGTTCCGTATTACCGTCCTGAATCCATTGATTCCATATTCTGCTAACAGTCATTGGATCTCGACCGACGCAAGCAGCAACACTGCGATAAGATAAACCGCAATCCCGTTACGCTACAATTCAACCTTTATCAAAGTCAGAAACGTGCTGGTACGCACTTCTTCTTACACGAGGTATCACAACAACTTTTCACCAGGCAACAACGTTCAAATGCAATTTGTGTATGAGGAACCAGCTGAACAATTTCCTTCATTTAAACACAATGTAGGTGTCGCTACTGGCGCCTGCTTTGTCTGAATGCGCTGAAAAGATAATCATTTGCATATCACAGTACCTTCCTTTCGTAAAAATTTCCCGTCTGTAGCATATCGCCTTCTTGGTGTAGCAATTTTAATGGCCAGTAGTGTATTAATCAAAGCATATCAGCTAGTCTGATTTTTAACCTGAAATACTATATTCTTAAAGCATTTATCCATTAAGACAAAGTGACGCTAAATGCTCAGTTACTCTCACACCGAGAACTAATTGGACCGGAACCAACAATTTAATGTATATAGACTCCGAACCACTACAAATATACAAGCCTGAGGTGTGGATTGAATCCACGAATTATTAAATCTAAGGGCAGAACCCAACTAGCTTGGTTTGCTAGATTGCTAATTAGATCGGAACCTACAGTTTAAAGTGGATTTTGCAAACATGTAAACTGAGATAATAACCGAACCCATAAATTATTAATTCAAGACCAGATTGCTAACCATTAAGCTGCAAAATCAACGTAAACATAGGAAAATTAACACAAATACAAATAAAACGTTAGGTTGTAATTTAAATTCTTCGAGTATATTTTGTATTTAATATTTACTTTTTTTTTAACTTGTATTCTTTGTATTAATTTTTTTAAACAATGTAAACAAAAATATCATAAAAATTTAAATATCAAATGTAATTGCAGACATCTCTAATTATAAATTTTCATTTTGCCTGATCCATGTTGCCCTAAAGAAGTGCAAATTCATCCATCTCCTAGTTCCTAAAAGAAACATTAAGATTTATACATCTATACCATTCAAAATTAACTTATAAGCAGCCAATAAGATTTGTGAAGCATCGGGAATGTCAAAGACCAGATTTCTTTGAAAACCTGCCTATATCACAAGTGCTCTTTACCTTATAAAGATGGGAGTGAATGGATAAAGTGCTCGTGAAGGACCCTATAAAGAATCGTCTCATCCATCAATTATTGTTGAGGCGGAGACATTTCTCTCAAATCTCCGGCTACTTGCGGATGCCGTGCGCATCCAAATGTTTTGATTTTTATGGTGAGGATGTGCAGGAGAAATGATTAAGATTTTACGATCTCGGTCACGATCAGAAGGGGAAATATGTTTCAGGAATAGAAGTATCAGCGCTCAACACCGTAACCAGAGGAATCGTTGGACTGTGAATCCCTTCCAGTCGTGGAAACAAGAAAACAACTCCGAATGATGGACAATTTCTGATATTTTTATGCTTCGTATGACAAATATGTAAGAAAATTTCGAACAAACATGATTATTCTTTCCGAATAAATTTAGACAAAATAATAACGATTTGTCTGTATTCATTAATCTTAAAAGAATTATTCAAATAGTAAAAATTCAAAATAGAAGCACGTGCCGATTTAAACTATGAAAGAATTTTATTCAGAATCAACTACAAAAAAGATAAGGTTCAAATGAGTTTTCTGAGTGGTTTAAATCTATATAAATTGAGACGTTTGAACTGGATGTATGCATAACTTCGAATTCAAAAATCGAGGAGAGAGTGAAATTAATAAGCTATTGAATTATAAAATAGCATTACAAATAATTTCTTTGGATTTACAAATCGCATAAAAAACAAAATTTCGTTTTATACTTTTTTGATAATATTGAATTATATTTACGATGTTTCAGATTTGTAAAGTTTTCCGAACTTAATTTAATGAAGTCATATTTAAGTTTTCACTCAACCATCACTTTTTGCACACGAGAGATAGTTAGATTGAGAGTTTAAAGTGTATTCTGAATCACTACAAACATTTTATCAATGAAATACATTTTACTCTCAATAACATGATAAATATTTTTTTAACTAGACAAATTCAGCCAGAAGTATCCATTCAACATTTACAGGGAATACAGATAATGCAGAGTTCGTGGTTTTGACTCAAACTTTAGGCATGGAATCCAGTTTAACTCGTAAGCGTTTTTATTAAGTATTTAATGAATACAGTTTTTTTCTAGATTTTGTTTTAAAGTCATTACAAAAGTAACTACATGTTTCAGCACAAATTATTTGATTATGCAACAACCTTTTTTGCAGACTGAATAGTTATATACTAACAGTTATAATATATATAAATCTAATTTTTTGGGGGGATATTTTTTGTTTTAACATCTAAAGATAAAACTGGATAAAATTTTGAAATGGCTGTAGGTTGGTTGGGTTTTGTGGCGCAAGGTCCACTGAAATGGCTGTAAATAATGTGTTAATCTCTAGGGACTTATATTTTTGAGATTAACGAACAATTTAGTTTTTTGAGATTAACTGTTTATACTGGATGATGTTAATAATCTTAGCGGACTTTGATTACTTACACCCAGGAGGGATAATCTCACTTAACAGCACGTTTGAAGTCCTTGGGTGTTAGTAGCCGTTCGGAGTCTACTTCAAACTGTAAGTAGAGCTCGCGTGAGCAAAAATGGCCGTTAAGTGACAAGCAAACCATACTCAAGCAGGTAAATATGTTAAAAACCAAGTCTCATACTGTGAGAATAAATGACCCACTGGGTTATTGTGGACAACATATGGAGTCCCTCGAATTGTCAAGAAAATAATTCTTGAGCCTTACTTTGTTTGTGCTGCTACTGCCGCGATAGGAGTGCCTGCTGGAATGCTACGGACGACCACGACCATGCTGGACACAGGAGTGGCATAACGAATACAGCATCCTAATAGATGTTTATAGGTGTGGCGATAACAAAAAAAGGGAAGAATTCCATCAACTTGCATTCTTCATCATCATGCATGCTCCTCATAGCGCGATGGAATATATCTCGGTTTCATTTCGAATGGAGAATTTTTAAATAACTTAATAAAAATACCTCAGTTAAAAATAAGTGCAGCTCATTTAAACAACAAATTTATTTGCATGTAAATTTAATTTTGCCTTATAGCTTATATTTAGGTTTTAAAAAATACCGTAATATATAGTTGTATTGTTGAATTGAAATTGAAGGGTTTGTTTGTTGATCACAGCTTCCAGCTTCAATCCCGGATATTTCTTAAAAAATTTTAATATAATAGTGAAGAGAGTGGCCATAAATTGCGTATTCAATTCTAACTGCAGTTGTAGATGTTCTGTAGTGTTTACAGAATACGCGTTACATCGTGAATCAAACTAGAATTATCACTTCTGTATACAAAGTGGATGTAGAGCTATGAATGGTTTGCACTCTTAACTTCGTTAAGAAAGTCAGAGGGCAAACCATTCAGCTGCTAGCTCGGCTATAACAGACTTTGAATACTTCACGTTTATTGTAGAATTTAGTTTATATAGCAGTCGTTTGCTCAGGTCTAACTAAGACCTGACTCTTTGACCTATTCCCGATACTTTGACGCTAGAGACACTTTGAACAGTTTGCCTACCTGATTTTATGTTTTTAATGCTTTTAATACTTTAAGTATTCTTTGTTTTATGTTTCTTTGATCTCTGTACGGCATAAAGATAAAGTCTAATTGACTGCTGCATTGGAAATAAAAAGTTCGAATACCCTATCATACGTTGATTATATAGCATTGCACATAAGCACAATCAATACATCAACTGCTTCTTTCAATGTGTTGCAGTCTAATAGCTTGCCATTTATACAAATACTACATTTAAAAGTATTCATAGGATTTTAATGAAAAACTTTTGAAGATAAAACAAAAATGTTTGCATTCGTAAATCATGATTTTAACAAGACATGTATTGGAGCATCTTGTTATTTATTTTGTCGTGGGATTGTAAAACATTCCAAATAAAACTAAAAATTAATTCTCAGAATTTCTTGGTATGATTCAGAGCTCACAAGCTCATAATGGTTGGAATGAAAAATTCAAGTACTCAGTTTAAATGAGTTGAAGATATCACAAACACGTTCAAAATGGCATTGATTTTTGTTGCAACCAATTCAATCTATGAATAATTCCTTTTATAGTCAGATAATAGTGTTGAATCGTTCATTGCCTTTTGTTTGTGCGTATTTAAATCTCATGCCCATTACTTCCTCATAAAGCGATTCCTAGAGCACATTAGTTTATTATTATATTTTAGATTCTTATTGCTTACAAGCACTTTCAAAATTATTTTCTTGGTATCACTTTTTTTAATTAATTTTTTATTTATTATAATTTTATCTTCTGGCACTTAACAAGGCCAATTACAGAAAGCATTACTCGTTTTGTAAGTTACATTTGCTATCTGCTCAAATTTCTTCCTAAATTAAGAATACTTATTGTAGACTTGAAAAAATTGTTCGAATTATTTTTGAATTTCACTCAATCTGTATGAGCAGTATGACATCCAGATTCAGAAAAATATTTTTTTTTTCACAATGCAAGGATGGTTTCTTTTGAATTAGATCAACTCAAATATGTAAGCATTAAAATGAAAATTTCAAAAATATTATAATTATAATAAAATTATTTGAACTGATCAATAAACTACGAGTAAAATTCTTTAGAACAGAATACAAAAAGATATTTTAAGCTATAACATGAATTCAACATAATTTTTTTAAATGAAATGCTTTTATATATATATTTGTTATAAAAAAGTTAATGTCTATATATAATGTTAGAAAAATGTTGGATATTGTACCAGCTTGCTTTCCTGTACCAGAATTGAGTTTAACCAGTTGGGTGGAACCTGTTGATTAGAAGTCTTTGAGGTTTAGAAGCAGAGGCCAAAGAGAAGAACCCCAATATCCAAGAGGCATTATTTCACTTGGAGCGACCACGACCTATTAAAAGTGCCCCAGCCGCCTTTAGTGAACACGTCGGATCTACGGTTAGGCGGGATTCGAATTCACTACCTTCCGATAAGGAGAACGTCGCTCTAATCAAGCAGGTCATTGCGGCTTACATAATGTTATTTTAAAATACACGATATTTTTTTTAAATGAATTAATATACTTAACCTAAAGAAATATATTTTAAATTATAGCAAACATGATTTCATTTTGTAATTTCCGACCTCGAAAATTTAAAATAAATAAAAAATCAGACAATGATATCGTTTAGTCTTGTAATGTAACCAACCTTTCGAAATAAATGAAAGATTTAATATTTTTGTGCACTTTTTGTTACAATATTTGTGAAGAGCAAACTCAGTGATAACTAATCTCACGAAAGAAAACAGCACATTAGAAAATCCACAAAAAATGGAACATAAATTTTAATTACACCTCACATAGGGAGATCAAACCCAATCATTTACGCAATCTTCAACGTAGAAACTGTTGACTCTCATTTAATGATCTTCTTTGGTCTTCCCAACCCATACAGGATATTAATGGCGTCGAGATATTTTGCTGGACTAGCCATTAATCATTGGCTTTTGCATATAATTCCACATCGATTTTTGCGGTGCCCTCGAAAAAAATACGTAAACACTCTTACAGTCAATGCCTAACAGACGAAAAATTAATGAATGATCCCAGGTTGCTATAACAACGAGAAAATGAAAAATATTTCAATTTAGAAATATTTTTCTATTCAATATACTATACTTAGTATCTTTCATTTGTTTAATAATTTAATTGTTAAAACTTAAATGATATCTACGATTAATATATTCTTCATTTTGAACAGTTTTTTTAAGTAGAGATATATAAATTAATATGCATAATATAAAAAGCACAGAAGTTAAAAATTAAAGCATATAAGTTAAAAAATAAAAATAAATTTAAAGTAATAATTAAGTAAAAGAGAGAGTAAAAAAGTGGGTAAAAGAGCATAATTGTAACAGCGATTGATTTCCTAAACATGATAAAAAATTACCTATTTTGTATACTTTAGCATATTATGGTCAACTGTATGAAACAATTGTTTTTGCACTTGCATACTTCCTTGCACCACGCCCAAAGGTGGACTACCAATTAAATAGAAGCAGTCACGTGGGAGTCTGCGTAATTTAGAAGCAGGCATGAAGCAGAAGACCACCAGGCATGACCTGCTACCCCAAGATATATCATTTCACATTGAGGACATTGCGACCACTACATATTTAACGTGCTTCAGCCGCCTTTAGTGAATAAGACCGAAAATCGGCTTACCCAGGAATCGAACCCACTACCTTCCGATAGATCCTAACCTATCCTAAAACAGTGAAAAGTAAATCCCCAGTTGTTACAAACACTCACTCCTAGTGAAGGTCAAATTCGAAAAAAGTTAAACTAAAGGCAAAAGTATTTTCCATTCAGCAGAAGTGGTTAAAATGTGTGAGATTTAATTTCTTAAAGGAGAATTAATACTCAATATACTTTTTATAACATAAAAAAAATAAACTATAAAAGGTAAATTCATTTAATTTTAACCATTTATCCAGGCTATTTATCCAATACAAAAGTTAAGCTTTTGCTTTTGCAAAAGTTAAAACTTTTTTTAAAAAAAAATAATTTTTTTTTTTTTTTTTTTAAAAATCCAACTTAAATTCACGTTGGAGAAATGACTTTCTAAAAATTCATGGGTCAATAAATATACATTTTACTTTAAAATATAATTCTTGTTTTAAGAGATGATGGATAAGAGAAACAAGAAAAGATTGCTCCACGAAATGATTTAAATTTCAAGGACTTAAAAATAATAAATATTCTATCAGGTGACATAAAGCAAGGACATGGCTCGTGATTGATTTTTACGAGCTTTTCAAGTTATTCATAACCGTTATACGAGAATGTGAATGGAAATGCGAGAATGCGGCGGCACATTAAGTGTTCTTTCCTCAAAGTATGTTTAGAAGTTTAGAAATCCTATAACTCTTTATTATTTGAAAATGTCAGAAATTATATAGCATTTTAAATCAAAATAAAATGAAACTCAGGTAAACGAAAATTGTTTGCGTCAACTCTTTCGGGGAAACTAAGGATAAAAAGTGTTCGGATAATTTAATTAAAGTATGTTCAAAATTTTAAGTTATTTTTCCCCAAAGGGAAATAAAATTACGTTTCTTCGTAAAGATAATATAATCATAAAAAATTTAAAGCAGAAACTTTTAAAAAACTCCTTTGATTAATCAAGAGATTAAATGCTTTTCTATTTTGTAAAAAGATAAAAGAAAAAAACCTTTTTTTTCTCGAATAATTAATAATTGTGAGCTAAAATAAAACAAAATAATAAGATAGTAACAATATTACCTTAATTAAAATATAAAAAGTATACACGGTAAAATATTTATGCAGTAAAATTTGCAAAGGTGAAAAAAATTTAAAAACTTTATGATCACATATTATAATTTTGAAACACTATTTTATTTTTCGAAAATTCTTTCAATTAAAGATCGCAACATTATCCTTATTACCTCAATATTTAAAATTTTGTATCATTAGGGTTGCCTAAATATCTCACAGTAAATAGTTTTCAAGATTCAAAAACTGCAACTTTCAGTCTAGGCGACAAAAAATGTGAAAAACGTACTCACAAAAGCATAGCTACAGTGCTGCTAGCTCAGTATAGTAGGTATAATCCATTTTTTTTTTTCAATCTTTATGCAGAAAGAGTTGAGTTGGATTTGCATTCTTTGAAATAAAATGTTATAGGTAAAATAATTGGTTGTATAACAAGATTTTATTTATTTATTTATTTTTATTTTATATACATTAATCGCAGTTGGGTTTGCCGCTTTGACATCACTTTACACAAATGGATTTTAAACAACGTCAAACATCCCAGCACCAAGATCTTAATTGATACCACTTGACCGACAATAAACATCCACACCCAAGGTGGGAGTTGAACCCACGAATTATTGAACCAAAGCGCTAGTAGTTCGATTCATGTTGAAATACTCATCATGAAATACTCAGCAAACCCAGGTTTTCTCCTTAGGGCAGCTTACTACAATAATTGATTTATCACAGTAAGCAATAAAAAGTCTTAAAATTTGTACAATTAGATCAGTTAAATTCTCGAAAATTGGTCTTTAGAAATGTAACATGAATTTTGGTATAACTTGTAACAATATTTATTAATTAAAATGTATCAATATTAAATATTTTATTCAAAATTACTTCAAGATCACCTCTATCTTATTGCGATGAAAATTTTTACATGGGAAAAAACGCTGATTAATCTCATACATCTTATTCATTGTAGCAGAATTTAAGAATCGTTGAATAATTTTCAATTAACTTAAATTCCGTGTGATCAGAACAAACGATGCAGAGCTTCCATTTTATTTCTCTTATCAATTTACATATAATAAATCACAGTTAATAAGCAACGATTTATAGCTCAGGATCTAAATCCCGAATTAGCCTTTTACCTGCTCCAGTGATGCATTAAATCAACAGCTAGAGAAGCAACTTCGAAGCAGAAGCAATAATTTATCTTTCATTAAATTTCCAAACTTTGAAATGCCGAATTTCGATACTCCATAAAGAGAAAGGACTTTCAAATTAGCATTTTATATAAATAAAACCTGACTAAAATTTATAATGTACATATTAAATTTAAAGATGCAACATCTATTTATGAAAATATTTCTGTTGTTTACAGATATTTACTTTAATGCATGAATATAATTTGATATTACACAAAAGGTAGCTTTTAAAAAATTTTTTACTTTCATACCAAATTCTTTCCAAATTCTCCAATATAATTTTATAAAAAAAAATGTCTTTAATGATTCTCAACAAACTTATAGATGAGAGGCCAGCTCTATAAACTTCAAAAGCCACTTTGTATGTTAATGTAGGAAATGGTTCGTAGTCTACCTTAATGTTAAGGGCTCTGTAAAATTAGCCATTTATACATAAATTATTGTAGAACGATAAACTTACAAACATAACTTGCAGTTTGAAATAAATAAGCTGTAAATTGTTCTTCGATAATTTCAGTTTTTTTAATTTGGCAATAAGTGGATGGATAGTAGTTGTTTTTTTGTCGCTCAATGACCATTTTTTGTACAATATAGCTAATTACACTGGGATCTATAGTTCAAAATGGATTTAAAATCACTAAAACATCCAAGCTTAAGATGGAAATCGAACCTACAAACTGGTGAATCGAAAGTAAGAAGTGCTAACCAAACAGCAGCCTTCTCAGCTGGATTGATGATAGACAAAATGAGAAAGATACATTATTTGAATAGCACCAAGTGAATAACAAATTCCACCAATTTTCCTTTGAAGACTTCTGCATTGTTAAAAAAATTTCTCCAAATTATAAAATCAAAGTTTTATGGACACAAATAATTTAAATTTTTGTTGAAAGCATTCCAAAATTGCTATTATTTTTCGATTAAGATATTATGATTATATTTTTTTTAAACTCATAAAAAATTGTTTTTAATGTAAATTGATAACAGTATACAGAGATCCGAAAATGCGCGTAAATATATATAGCATATTATATCTAGTAACTTATGTATATTCATCTAAGATTGCATAATAAATATTGCAAAAGCTTAAAATGTCAGCAAAATTATTTTATCACGATTCGGTTTGTCTCTCCATAACCATTCTTTTACACATCAGGGACAAATCAAAACATACAGTTTTAAGTAAATTCCAAATTAATATGAACATCCAAACTCAAGATGGAAATCAAACCCACAAACTGTTAGACGGAAGGCCAAAGCTCCAATCATTCGGCTTATTTTTCCATGGAATTGGCAATTCAAATCTGGTTCATAAAGTAGAATTAACTCTTTCCTCCGTCATTATTATTTTGAATGAAATTCCTTAACAACCACATTTTAACATCCGATGTCTCTCTTAGAATGTTATTGTTTCATTTGATTTTCATTAGCTAAATTTAGATGCTAGTACAGTTAACTCATAATTCACCTTAGAGTTATTACAATATCAAAACGAACAGCTATTTTGAAAATTTTGCCTTTAAAGAAACAACTATACTTTCATAATAAGCCCGTTTTCTGGATGTACTTTTCACCGAGGTCAAAGGGTCAGAACTAGAAAGTGTGAAGAAACGGCTAAGTTAGTTTTAATCGACACACGCTGTGCAAACAGTCGAGGAAGTCGTTATTTTAATCCAATTACCTTTATTTAAGGTAATTCACTACTAAGACAGGGGAGGTCCGCCGATCTGGAAGGCCAACTCTCGTGCGCACTCACTCACCTGGGGCAGGGAATAAGGAGCGGAGGTGGGGAAAAGCAGATGCGACAGGTAAGTGGAGTGGAACGTGCTTCTAATAGGCGTCCCTGCACGAGTCGCCTCGTCAGGACACATCTTGACAGCTAATGCTTCCAGGTGAATCTCTAAAAACGAAACATCTGTTGGCGAGCATAGGGGGCTGCATACAAAATATAATGCGGCAGTGCGTGGATTACCCCGAAATGTGGCGTGAGTTATTTTAAAAGATTTTCCACGTGGAACCGTGAGTCCAACCCTCGTGTTCTAAAAATTGGTATGGGTCGTCGATCCGTGGAAGCAAACATAATTTAGACTACCAGCTGTTTGATAGGATATTAAATGCAGTTTCAGTTGCTTTGTATTCAATGTTATAATAGCGCACAAAATGAATCTCGCAGTATTATATTTCATAATAGACTAAGCAATTATTATTATTTTTTTTTTATTTTCTCCATTTCACTGCTTATAACATTCTATACATATCATTCTTACCAAAATTTTAACATAATTGATTATGTAAAAGCTTATAAGGGGAATTAAAAATTCAAACAATCAGACTTTTTAACGTAAATAGTAAAATTTAGTTGTATCTTGGAATTCTGTATAAAGTGGATTCCAAACAGCTAAAAACTACGGTGCCAGAAATGGAAATTGAATCTAGGAACTGATGAACTGAAGACCAGAATAACAAACATTGTGTAATAAATAACTTATTTTTCACAAAACAGACGCAAAAATATTTAGTCGCTGATACTATAAGCTACTATGCGAAAAAAGTTTCAAAATTCATTTTTGGTTGAGTAATATTTTCTTGTAGTGAAGAGCGATAGCATACTAAAAAAAATCTACAATTTTTAAAAAATTAATAAATTCGGGTATATTTATTTTCTAACACCATGTTTATTCATGTTTCAAAATAATTGCACAATGTCATTTTCTAACAAAAAATTTAAAATGATTTTACTAAAAATATTTTAATAAAGATATTTAAAAGAACAATACATCACAAAATATTTCAACTACAAATCAATCCTTTTACCATAAAACGTGCACCCATCTACAAAAAATTATATCAAAGCCTGAGAGAATTCCCCATTTACTTTAAAGATGAACACATATTTAAAACTTCAGCAAGACCTACGCAGCGCGAGATAGTGGCTAATCGCTCGCATCTCTGTCAATCCATCATTCTTGAACGGCGAATCTAGTTGATAAAAGTGAGCACGTCACCAAAACTTCAACTTCTGAAGTAAGTTTTAAGATGCTAATTGCTAACTAAATTGACAAATTAGTTTGAATTAGAGTGCAGCTAGGTTAATGAAGGAAGGACTAATGAGAAACGTTAAATTCTTCTAGAAACTCGATTAGCGGGAAACAGGAAAGCGTTTAAATTTATACACTGCGGAGATGTAACCTTTTAAGCCGAAGCTTCTCTTAAGATATACATAAGAGTTTACTGTTGTGTGAACTTATTTACACATTTAGAGATTTTACCGAGAAGTCATTAGAGAATAAATTGGAAATAAATGTGGTTTTCATTATTTTTCCTCAGTGATCATCCGAAAATACGACAAAGTACTTAATAAATCGTAATTCAGTCATTTGTCCTTTAAACTATATAATAATAATCAAGGGAAATTTTGGAAAATAAGGTGGAATAATTTTGCTGGTTATGCATTGTTAAAAATAATTTTAAAGCAATATTTGAAAAAAAATAAGTAAGACAAACAAAATTGCGTTACAATTAACTGTAATGTGTCAAGAGTTCCAGTGTATCAGTAGTTACACGTCGTTTTCCGTTAAGATCGATAAAGAGAAGCATCATTTGCCGTGGGCAGTGACTGGGTTGCTGGAGCTCGGTGGGCTGAGGACATGTCCACATTAATCTGTGACGTCTTTAAGTCTTTCTTTCCCCTGGTGTGGCACGAATGTAGAGAGTATGGTGCCAGCTTAGGTGTGAATTCGTCACCTGATCGCGTTTCAAAATTACGAGACACTTGATTAGTAGGCGAATATTCTAAACCATTTACCCTTAAGGTACAGTCTAGGTACACCTACATTGTTATGTATGTAATGTGTAAAAAATATTCAAACATTTCTCACAGCACGCAATCTCAATTATACACTCAATTATACACTTATACACTTTTTTAAGAATTGTTGAACATTCATTACGTTACTTTCTAACAAACAGAAATTTCACAAATTCGAACAAATAGTAATGAAAGAATTTCACAAATTAAACACAAATGATAAAATTTTCTTATTTTAAAAACACAATAAATATGAGTAATTACAATGAATTAAGCAATATATGAAAGTCTTGAAAACAGAAAAAAAATTTCCTGCGATAAAACGTTAATAAATATATTAGACTGATACTAAAGTTTCTTTTTAAAATATTGCTTGTTGTAAATTAATATGCAGCAGAGCCTTCTATTATATAAAGATAGTTTGGAGTCAAGGCAGAAGAGAATTCAGAACCGCAGTATTCTAATAGAAATTGAGAAATGTAAATATTTATAACACGGTAGCCTGGTTGATTAGATCACAGTTCTCATTATAAGAAGGTTGTGAATTCGAACCTCGGCAAAGATGCGTCCTGCTCGCTAAGGGCAGCTAGGGCATGTTAAATAGGTCGAGGTCACAATGTCTTACAAATAATGATTTGTACCCTTGTATATAGCAGGTCAGGTATTGGGGTCCTCTGTTCTTGTTTCTAAATTACATACTCCCATCCAGCAGTTTCCTCCTAACCGCCAGAGCCAAACTCTGGGCTAAATACGCTAATTAAAATGTTGGTACAATAACATACTTGTTATTGTGAAAAAAAAAAACACTTGTCAAGTTTGGTCTTGTCTTATACTTGGTAAATGTTTCTTTTCACTATCCTGCAAAACCAATTTACTTCATCGTTGTATAAACAACAAATGACCGAATTAGTTAATATTGAACTTGGTTTTCGCATTAAAAATAATTTGAGCTACAAATACTTCGTGGGAATTCTATAGCATATGTATCGCATTCACTCTACATAAAGAAAATTTGCTGACCACAAAAAATATTTTAAAATCAAAACCAGTTCTTAAAACGGATGTAAAAAATATTGTAAATATAAAAATAAAATTATAATTCCCTTAAAAGCTATAAGATTTTTTCAACTAAGAAGTGTCTAAAGTAAAAAAAAAATCTTATTTATAACTTGTAAATCATGATCACACAGCAAATCTTATGCTGTGAAGGGACTGTACATAGAAGTTGCCGAAAAATTGGATTGTATAAAAAATTGGTTTAAAAATTTAATTTCTTAAGTTTTTTTTTTCCAAGTGTGTGAAACCATTGTCTTCAATGGATTTTAGATAATTGGTTACATCGTTTTATACATTTCACAATTAAATCTAACTGTAAAAATTGAGAAAGCAACTCTACTCCCTTGCATCCAGCACTACATACTACAAGGATCTAAATGCTAAGCGACAGTTTATTCGGTAAGAATTCGAAACTTGTGATTTATTAATGTCATTTAATTTAATTAATAACCGCAAAACATCTTTTATTGGAAGAATTTAGGGCTTTTCTCCGACTATTATAAAGGAATTTGAAATAAACGAAATTCAGGGACATATATGAGAGGTATTTAAAAAAAAGCTTCTACTTAAATGTGTATGAACATTTCTCCCATCTCAGAAATTAGTCCATTTACTAAATGCCAAAATATATCATGGTCAATACAAAATAATTCCCCTCATAATAATTAAGTATTAGTATATTTTAATTTAGTATAAACAACATTCTAAAAAAATTCAAATATTATCAATAACAGCAATTTATGGATTCTTGAAATGCTTTAAAAGTTATAAATTTTATAAAGAGTATTTTTTAGGCTCTCATATAAATATAGTTAAGTCACAAAGAAATTCTCCACCAAAAACAACTTTCCGGTTTTCTTCCCAGTAACATATTTCACAGGTGTTGGCTTCTTATCAATGTGAAAAAAATGAAGCAAATAGGCATCTGGAATTGAAAATGACCTATTTTAAATATCGCCCCTTAAATTAAATGTCCAGCAGGTGGTAAGTCAGCTGTAATAATCTCTGTGAGCAACCTCACAGGTGGGGGAAGGCATTATCAGCCTATTTAATCTACTTCGGAAGGTCGCCAACACAAGGTCACGTCGAATCGGCTGCTTCAATGTATTTTTGAAGAATAAAAGATGACATAAGTGACGCGCGTTGTTCACAATAGCTTTAGAAACTTTTATAGACCAGGGACATAAGATACAAGTATGGTTGCGCAATATTAATATACCATGTGCCAAGCTCTGCAGAGTACATTATCAACCTTGAAAAACCACAATTTGACACTATCACGAGTTTCATTCAATTTTGGAACAATGAAATGGCATATGGAAAAAAGAATGAAACAAAGGATGTTATAGAATCCAAAGATTAAAAACTATAGCAGTTAAATGGAAATTAAAAGCTCTTATTTACTTAATTTAAAATAAACGAAGATGATAAGAAGAAGGATGATCAAATAGTAATTTAAATGCTGATAATTTGCCATCATAAGAAGGATGAGCAAATTATCAGCATTTAAATTACCATAGATTTCCTACATTAAGAGGATTTTGGAGATTATATTTACTAAAACTAATAGCAATGCAAATGTTCATTATTTTTTAACAAAATATTATAAATAAAAGTACATTTTTAAAATCAATTACCACTTAAGAAAATTAATACTAAGATAAATTTTAAATAGGTGACAAACATGATGCAGAACACCAAATAAAAAAAAATACATTAAGTTAATGGAAGGAGAATTACATTTGTGTGAGTAAATCTCTGCACACCTTAAATGAGTTCTTTAGAAGATGGTTAAAAGAACATGGTGGTGATGCTTTCAAGGCGATGAAAAGAAACGTGAAATAGCATGTTGCTGGTGTTGTCAGCAGTAATTTTCAGAGGAAGTCACTTTATTTTTATGTCGGTGAGAAACATGAAAGTTGCAGGCGCTTAAACACTATAATTTTATGAGCTATTGATGTCCGACCGCTGATTATTTGAACAAGTCTTCGTCCCACGAACTCTCACGGAAACCTCGAGAAGGGTGACATAGCACGTAGCTGCGGTGGTCAACATTATCAGCATAAACTCTAATATTTGGAAACAATTACTTGATTAACATTCTTTTTTGTTGTATAGTAAAACAAATTTTTACTAAGCTTATTAATTACAAACACATACTAACAAATTGCAATTAATACGTATTGATTTTTATTTACAATCTGTTCCTAGATTCCACATTCAAATCAAGCCTTTGCTCCCTCAGGAAAACTCCAATTTATATATATAAAATTTATATTATATATATATATATATATATAAACAAATTCGATAAAAAAAAATATTTACCTTTTTATATATACGAAGAACAATATTTTCAATTATATAGAAAGAAAAGTTTTTCACCTTGATCAACCTTTCCCATAATTTTTTTCAAGGTTCTTCGTTGTACTGCTGCCAGAATTACGTAAAGATTTAAAAAAAAAAAAAATAATAATAATAAAATATTTATTATTATATATAATAAAAAATAAATATATTATATAATATATAATAATAAATAAATTTATCATTATATATTATATAATATATAATAATAATAAAAAAATTTTTGGACTATATAAGCAAATGAATTTACTTCTTGATTAGCTAATGACATCCAAGAAATCTTGTTTTTTTATAACGATGTCCTTCATATATATAAAGAATATTCATAACATTTTTTTTAATTTTATTAAATTGTATGGTATCGTACTGGAAAACGCAGAAACGTATGTGATAATAGCAGTCAAACCTAAATATACCGACAACAGTTCAATCAATTATCCATTGGGAAATCTCTAGAACACTTTCTAGGTTATCTTGGTTTTAATTTTCATATTATATAAAGTAAAATTACTTTTATAACCTCATAGGGGCGATTAATTTTTATGCAAGTTGGAAAGTAGTAGTTTTATAGATTATAAAAATGTAATATATAAAAAAAATAATCAATAAAAATTGTATAACAGTTTTATACATTTTTATATAATCTTATAATTACGGAATGTCTTAGATTTATCAGTCCTTCCAATTCCTTCAAATAATTTCTAATAATCATTTAGTAAGAGTTCAAGTCCTAATTCCACTCTTTTGATTTTAAATTATTGGACCATAAAAAGATTTGCTTACATTGACTATTTCGATAGTAAAATTAGCTGAAAGATAAAATTTAATGCAATGAATGGAGAAGTGCATATTGCAAGTGTTTTTTTACATTCACAATTTTGCTTCAAATATCGTATGCAATTGCATATTTTGCGAAAATCTCTATTAAATGTTTTTCTGAGTTAAATGAATAAGATCATTAAAATATCTGATCATAATATTTTTTTTCTCCAGGAAAATTCTTATTTGAATCTTATTACAGAAAAAGTAAATTTTTTCGCAAATCCTCGCTTATATATAATTAATAGCGGATCTGCTGAGGAAACGATTTGGAATTTCAAACAGCCCGCATCTTTCCGAAAAATACTTAAGTGTGTCTAAATTAATTTTTTAAATGTGAAATTTTACTTATTCAAAGGAAATTATTTTAGAAAAATTTCAGCCCTCCTTTAAGAAAATAATCTGTACATTTTTGTGGTTGTGCATTACTTATTTAGTAGAATTAATTTCATACGGGTTGAATTTTGAGCAATTCATATAAATAAAAATACAGTGAAAAAATTTCCAAATTGTTCATATTTAAGCATATTTCATGATTTATTTCCGTATCAAAAATAAAATTAGAATTTTGAAACACATTCATATGAAATCAAGGTGCTTCAAAAGTTGAGATTTTCACATCAGAATCAAAAACTTCCCACCTCTTGATTTTAAAACCCTATTATTTCTTAATCTGCATTTACGATCATTTCATTTGCATATAAAGCTATATAGGGTTACTAATGTGACAGATGAATTTTTCTTTTATGTTTATATTTTACGACGGACTTTTTTTCTTACATTCAATTGGATTCAATAATTGTTATTCTACTTTAATAACACATTTACAAATGAAAAGCATTTAAATATTTAAAATCTATAGACATCTTCACCTTGAAAGGATTCCAAGACATGAAAAGCCATTAAGATTTGGCTTGAAGCTAAAAAGAAAGGAAAACACAAAAAGGACAGGTGAAAGTAGAACAAGTTAGAGGGATTAACTTTTTGTCAAGAGAAAAAGTCGGTGAAACACAGTAGAATGCAACTCATCCGTGGAAACAGAAATCAGATAACAGAAAAAGGACTTTTAAGAGCAAAACAATGAGCTACAGTTTCGAAAAAAGAAAAGGACAAAATAAAAAGCTCGAGTGAATGACAAAAGCGACAGAAAAAGTCGAATGATTTCAACAGCAGACGAAAAGTTAAAGAGAACATGGAACTAAGAACAAAATTTGGAAGGAGACAGAAAAAGAAGGGAAAAATCGATTGCAGGGGAGACATCTTCAAGGAATTGTAACCTACCAGCATTCCTGGATATATCTATTCATCCAGCTATATTTTACGGATTCTTTTCATTCAAACACTCAAAAAATACAAGGTAGTATTTCAAATGTATCAATATATATATATTGCAATCAAAGCAAGATATTTTCTTTTGTTTAGTTTTTGTTCTTTCACATTTTGGGAAATTTGTCGAATAACATCAACTAAATTCAATTTTTAAATGGAATGTTACTTTTATTTGAAAGCTTTTTATATTGATGCAAAAACAAGTATAAATAGATATATTGATGCGAAGACAAGATGTTCTCAAGATTAAAATAAATACAAGCACTTCAAATACTATGAAAAGAAAAATACATTTTTAAAATTTCAGTTTTTGGAATATAAATATCAGAAATAGATTTATATTGTTATAAGTTGGTTTAACAATAGACAAAAACATTAAATGCAATTTCAAATCAGTTTTCAGTACAATTATTGATACATATTTTTATTACTATATAAAGATTAAAAACTTACCAATTAACATGTTACTTTTTTAATTTGGTATTAAATTTTATTTACGTTTAACATTTATTCGAATATAGAAAAGTTTTAATTTAGTTATAATTTATTTTTATGATTAAAATTGCAATATAAGCATGTAATAATATAGTTTTGATTATATTAATTTATAATATCATTTATATAACAAAAATGATGGAATCATATCAATGTCTTTTTAAACTTACATTATGAATTATCTTCGAAGAGATGTTAAAATTAAAGCCATTAAATCCAAAAGATATTACGGATATTGTTATTTATAGATATGTGTTTCGGATTATGATGCAGTAAAATTGGAGTTTTAACCATTATTGTTGCAGTGAAAACAGCTCAAAAACTTAGAATGGCAACACTTTTTTCCACAAAAACTAATAAATTCATCGAGGGGAAGGGAAACACTCCCACACACAAAAAATTGCTTTGGAACTAAATAATCTTGAGGATATAAATCAGCAGCTTAAAATATTTGCATGGAAAATAGTAAAAAGAGAAATGATAAGCCTAAGAAAATGAGATTTAAACTTTTATTGAAATTACAAGTTCCCAACGCACCACTTTCACAGCCATTAAAAAGGATTCTTTGAGGAAGATTATAAAAACATTAATGAATCGCAAAAGGAACTTGTTTAACTTCACTTTATGGCTACTTTCCATTTTAACACTTCATGGTTTCCAATAGGTTCCTGCTGTATTTCAGCAGTTGTCTTCCAGCATGCTGATGCGAATTTGTCAGAATAGATGCTTAAGAATTTTCCTGATTTTCTTCCTTTCGATTTGTAAATACGTGTCTGTTTATAAAATGTTCTCTTGAAACGACGATAGATATCAAATGGCCCACAAGTTTCTTCTGTTAGGTTAGTCACTATGCGCAGTCAAGCATTTTATACAAAAAAAACTAGTATTGGATCACTTTAATGCTTGTAAAAATGACTTGTTCTAAAAATTACAGAACGAGTGTGCTTATAACTCCACAATTATTTTTAGTTTCTTAAAAAAAGATAATGTCAAACCATCAAGTCTTTAAGAACCAGTGAATTCAATTCTTGTAGTTACATTAACAAGAAAAAATATCTGAAACAGACATCCTATGAGGAATAAAAAAAATCGTAAATATATGATAAATATTTAACTCAATTTCACTTCCTGCTCACTATGATTTTTTAGAAAATGTTCTGAGATCTTAATATTTAGATTATGTACAAATGTTCAGATGATTATTTAAATGAATAAACTGCTTTTATATTATACACGAATTTTTTTTTAAAATTTAAAACAGTTTTCAAATTCAATTTCAACAAATAATTTAGTTTTTTAATTTTTCACAAAACTAACGTAGTCAAAAAATTTATTATAACACAAATAGAAAAAACAAAATAGATTTATTCAATTATTGTCCTATATAATGAAAACAATAAAAAAATTACTTGTAGAAAAGAGCATGTAATATTCAAATTTCCATTAAAATTCATAGGATTCTATTACTTTAACTTATAGGCTAATTTGTATGTGCTCATATTTTGTACACATAGGCTAATTAGAGAGAAAGCTACATAAAATACATAACTATAACAAAATTAGCCATCAATTATCAATTACGTATCTATAAAAAGTATAAATTTTTTTAGCAAATTCGCAGGAAATAATGATCTACATAAATATTTAAAAGAGAGACTAATTAAAACCATGTTATGATTAAAAATTGAGTCAAGTTACAGACAGAAAAAGAATAAACATATAATAGATCAATTATGAATACGAAATATTGTAATTTAAGTGTCACAATGAAAAAAATGATGGTACAAAAAGACATGTCTTTATTTCAAATTATGCGATGTTTGCATAGTAATAATTAATTGATACAAGTTTGATTCATAACTGGTAAGTCAATAACTGGTAATTAACTGCCAATTTGTCATAAGCCAATCTGCATAATGAAGTTAATGAATGTCCTTCCTTCACTAAATTTTAATATATTCCTTTAAGGATTATTTGGTCGCCAAACGTGCCAAATTGGTTTATCTGTCGAGCTGCCGAACTTCCAATGACATATTAAGTAACAAAACAGAACCATGGTCTTTACTTTTCCTTACGTAATTCTTGTGTCTAAAAATATTGCTTTAATTCTTACAACAAATTGTTATACAGTCACTCATCACGTAAATAAGAATGCGAAATTACTGAGACCTCAAAAGCACTTTAACCGGTATAGGATATATTAAAGGAAATGGCATGCTATACAAATACAAATAAGAAAACTCGTTCCATTCACTTATCATTAGAGTACGAAGTATGCAATTTCTAAAACACAAATAAGGGTGTAACTGTAAAAGTTACGTGCAGACCGGAAAGGATTCTATTTTGTTTCCTCATTGCTAAATGATATAAGGAAATTGAAAATGATATAAATGTGAAAACGTTACTATTTTCAGGCGCACGTATTTTTAAGCTTTTAAAATAAGAGATCATATTAAGATATTTCAATAATCTTTCATAAGATCTTTTTTAATAGTATCCTTATACCAGCCTAAATATACTGTTCCAAATTCCTAATCAAAATTGCAAAAAAATATTTACGACATAAAAATTTAATGTAATAAAGCATTCATATAAAAATTAAAATCGTAATAAATTACTCTATTATTAATATTAATTTTTATTTATAATTATTTAATTATTTATATTAAATTATTCTGTATAACATATTCGATAAAGAATTTCACTTTAAGTAATAGATATATATAACCGCAACCAAATAAAATCAAAATTTCATTTCGATAAATTAATTGAAATTTAGCTGCAGGTAAAACTATCATGACTTCATATCCCAAGTAACTACGGTATTAAGAACTGTAAACAATCCATAAGAAAAACACTGTACGACTATCAATATTGCAAAATAATTCTCACAATATAATGAAGTCGAAAAGAATTTTACTCTTATTCCAATTTCTAGGACTCCGTATCTGTAGAACAAATGGAGGACTTTTCAAGACATTCAAAAAAGAAAAACTAGCCAGGAAGAAAGAACACTTTTCTATGGCACCGTTATGTATGACAAAAAGACGAAAAGTTGTTCTATAAATTGAAATAAGTCACACGCAATGCTGCCACTCAAAGCTACTGAATTGATCGTCTTTGTTGTGGCCCGCCCAATAGCCCAGTGAGAAATGACGTCATTTCTGTTACCTAAAATGTGTTGTGGTTTTGATTTTTTTTTTTTTTTTTTTAAGTCGATGGGGCGTTGGTTATATCCGATTTTATTCTCATTATGAAGTATATTTTTGTAATAAGTTCTCCCGATAGTTAATTTCTAGAGAACCTAATCCGTTTGAACAAGGTTTTAACGACCATAAGCAGAATTAAGAAATTTGCAAGTGGGAAATGTGCCAATTTTCTTAATGGAATTATTATAACCGAAAAGTTCTTATCGCTAACATTTTACAGCCATTAAGAACATTATGAATGCCATTGAAAACTAGAAAAGAAAATAGTCTTCATTTCGTATTATACAAGAAAATATTCAAAATTTATATCATTCTAAATAAGATTTGAGTTTTGAAGTTGATGATTGCTAGAATATTTCAAATATTGATTTGAAATGTTTGGAAACTATATGAGTGCCCATGTTTTTGAGATTCTTCCATAATCTGAATTTAAGAGTGAGCATCTGAACAGGATCATGAATATGCTTATTATCGCCATTGTTAGTTTACCACGAGTTTCTTAAAAATAATAACTAAATAAATTTATACACTACATAGGGAAGAAAGTTTTTTTTACATATCTCTACAATATGCTTAGTATACAAATAAATTACCAAAGATATGATTTTTAGACACCAAAATCTTTATTAAGATATAAACAAAATAATAAAAAGATGTAGGGATTAGGGTCAACTATAGGTTTTCCGACTCGATCGAAGGACCTTTGTGAAGTAGATTCACTTCCGCACCATATGCCCAGCTTAAAAGTCAACCAAGTAAATGGATTTTTCTCGCTTACCCCATACATTTACTAAAGTAATTATCCCAAATGTTTATAATTCCGTATGAATTTACATTACTTGTATTTTTAAGCTTACTTTTTTTAAACAAAATTTGAACATGGTATTTCATTTACAACTCTGTTTACATAATGGACAATAAATACCCTGATTTTGTTTGTCACTGTTTATTTTTTGCAGAAAAGGCTTGTTATATCAGGATCTATAGCTGAAAATGAGATCCTAATCACTATATGCATTCACTCCTTAAGTGAAAGTCGAACCCACGAACAGTTGAATGAAAGGCAAAAGCGCTTACCATTTGGCTGCCAGTTCGATAAAAGCAAACCAAAATAATTTGTCGCTTTGAGATTATATTTTGAGCAGTGACTAATTTAGTCTGTGTCCAGAACTAAAATTTATTCCACGTGTGCGCGCGAAAATCTGTTTACTATAAAACAATCACCTCCAAGGTAAGAAATGAGCCCACGAAGTATTGAACCAAAATTTGAGTCGCTAATGTGCATCTGACAGTTTTGCAAATGTATCAAAAAATAAAAACGATGGCACACATATTGTTGCATGATTTTTCGATGATATTTCTCACTAATCAGTATATTTATCATTTCACATTAGTTTGCTACATTAAAACTGACAACAAAAGCAAAAAATTTAATCTATGATTAGTAGAAAGAAAAAAAAACAGAAAATATCAAAATAAAGCAGATCTATTTTAATCCATGGCTATTAATTTCATTGCTTTTTTTTCATTATTTTATAATAAAAACAAAGAAAAAGAAAATCCGTCTAATTAGAAGTATCAAATGTTCATACAAAGCTGTTTTTTCTGGAAGTATGTTTTACAGAGAATTCCAGATTCGGGTATTCCTGCTAAGAACAGAAAAAATATCGCAAGATCTTTTTCAGCTCAAAAAAAAAGTTAACAAGCAAAATTAATATTTTTTAAAATAAGATTTTTTACATTTGGAAAATCATGAAAAAAAAAACGTGCAATAGCTAACCGCATGCTTAGATCATAGCTTACTTTTTCCCCTACCCTTTCCCACATTAAATTGAACTCTACAAGACAACCACAGATGTCGACTAGAAAAAAGTAACAAAAAAAGTCTCCGAATGAAGGAGAAAAAAAAAACATCACCTCTTCAGAAATTCAACAAAGACGCGCTGTAAGTTCACTTTCCTGCTGAACTCTTTCGTCTAGATGTTAACTTCTCGGCACTTCCTCAACCAGTTAAAGTAAACAGAAGAGCGATCATAAAACTGCGTAAATTCGGAAAAGTTTATGAGAGGGAGGTATCCAGCAAAATGAAAAAAA
>JAPDSC010006039.1:0-19067 GCA_026290005.1 Latrodectus geometricus
TGATTATTAATAATAGATACTAAGTTTTTATATAGAATCATATTTAAGAGTAAATATGATTAATTTAATGAATTATTTTGTAAATCTAAATCCAGAAAGAAATTTATTTAACAAATGATGTATATTTGAATTCTATTTTAATCACTTATTCAAAGATATTGCTGGTTAAACTTTTACTCAAATTTTACAAATGTAAAGTAAAATATTATTTCATAACATAAAACGTAATTAAAGTAATCATCATATGTTATAAATTTTGTTATAAAAAAACTAATAAAATATAATGCTACACACTTAAATTAATTTATAATATTTCAGAAAATATTTATTTATTAGTTTACTTGAAAATACTAGCATAATATGCTATTGAAATGTAAATAAATTGACTTAAAATAAATATAATTAAAAAATTAGAGATGCATCATTAAGATTAATGAACATGTTTTCAATAGAAACAATTATAATGCTTTATCTTAGCAAAATAAATGACTTCAGGTGAATCAAGAGAACAAATATTGGTTGCATATCAGTCGTATCATTTATCTTCCTATTGATTCTACTATCAAAATGAGTTTTCTCACAACTGTTTCGGACATTGTCAAGAATTTACTATCTTCCATCACCAACAGGTACATTCAAAACACATTTAAACACATTAAATATTTAAACACAACAGTACATTTAAAAGCAAATCAACATTATTTAAAAAATTAAAATCTATATTATTCAAAAATCTCACATTTTCAAAGCCCGTTCATTGACAAGAAATATTCGTAGAACTTAGAGGGAATTTTAGGTACGATTTATAATGTGTCATGTATATAATAATCCCGTTTTGGAAACATATTATATTAAATTTATTTCTATTAAATTGAAAATAGAAATATAAAATAATAAAATACATATGTTATTGAAGATGTTTAAAAATATGCAAGTCAAAATGCAATTTTAGAAAATTTTCTTACTATTTCTTTATTTATAACTATTTCCGATAAATATAATTATTTAAAACTTTAAATATTAACTAAAAATTTATTTTTTTTAAATAAAAAAGGATATTTCACAGTTTTAAGACATTTTTTCCGAATAAATTTTCCCATATACTGATATAAAATATTTTGAAATATTTCCTAAAAATAAGATGATCGCAATATTTGATAAATATATTAGTCAGTTTTGTTATTATATCGTATTTTGCAATAAAAACTAAACTGTTTAAGGTAAGTATGAAAATTTATATACTATTTTATATAACTTACTATAATATAGTATTATATGGTAAAATTATTTTAATAAAATTAGCTAATTCTTATAGCAATGAACTATTTTGATGAAGGATTGAAGAAAATATTTTCTTATTACATATTTATTCAATAATATTTGCTTTCTAAAAAAATGAGAACAGTGAAAGTTTTTGACTTGTTGAGACAGTAAAAAATTGCTATTAAAATGAAATAATGGCTTGAAACGGCGTTAAGTCATAAAATGAATAATCATAAAAAGGTCTTGAATGTAAAAGTAACATATATACACTACTGGCTATTAAAATTGCTACACCAAGAAGGCAACATGCTACAGACGTGAAATTTATACGAAAGGAAGATGGTGCTGTGATATGCTAATGATTAGCTGCATTCAGACAAAGCAGGCGCCAATAGCGACACCTACATTGTGTTTAAATGAGGAAATTGTTCAGCCGGTTCCTCATACACAAATTGCATTTGAACGTTGTTGCCTGGTGAAATGTTGCTGTGATGCCTCGTATAAGAAGGAGAAATGCGTACCAGCACGTTTCTGACTTTGATATAGGTCGAATTGGAGCGTACCGGGATTGCGGTTTATCTTATCGCAGTATTGCTGCACGCGTCGGTCGAGATCCAATGACTGTTAGCAGAATATGGAACCGATGGATTCAGGACAGTAATACGGAACGCCATGCGGGACCTCAACGGCCACCTATCACTAGCAGCCGAGAAGACAGGCATGTTATCCGCCTGGCCGTAATGGATCCTGCAACCACATCACGAGCCGTGAGTCAAGAAACGTGGTCGTTTGGAAAACACCAAGTGTCTGCACGAACAGTTCGACGACGTTTGCAGCAGCATGGACTCTTAGCTTGGAGACCATGGCTGCGACTTCCCTTGACGCTGCGGCATAGACAAGAGCGCCTTCAATGGTGTGATCAACGACGAACCTGGGCGCACGAATAGCGAGACGTTATCTTTTCAGATGAATCCAGGTTCTGTGTACAGCATCATGATGGTCGCATCCGTGTTTGGCGGCATCGTGGTGAACGCACACTGGCAGCGTGCATTCGTCATCGTCATACTGGCCCATCACCTGGCGTGATGGTATGGGTTGCCATTGGATACATGCCTCGATCACCTCTTGTTCGCATTGACGGTGCTATGAACATTGCACGTTACATTTCTGGTGTGTTACGACCCGTGGCTCTACCCTTTATTCGAGCCCTGCGAAACCCTACGTTTCAGCAGGATAATGCCCGACAGCGTGTTGCCGGTATTGTACGGACCTTCCTTGATACGGAACATGTTCGACTGTTGCCCTGCCCAGCACGTTCTCTAGATCTTTCACCAATAGAAAACGTCTGGTCAATGGTTGCCTAGTGACTGGCTCGTCACCAAACGCCAGTCACAACGGTTGATGAACTGTGGCATCGTGTTGAAGCTGCATGGGCATCTGTACCCGTACTTGAAATCCAATCTCTGTTTGACTCAATGCCCAGGCGTATAACTGCTGTTATTACTGCCAGAGGTGGTTGTTCTGGGTACTGATTTCACAGGATCTATCCAGCCAAATGTTTTGAAAATTTAATCACTTGTTATTTCTAGTATAATATATTTGTCCAATAAACAACATTTTGTTATCTGCATTTCTTCCTGGTGTAGCAATTTTAATGTCCAGTAGTGTATATTTTTTTTATTAATTTTATTATTAATTATTTGATATGCTTAGCAAATATTAACACTGTATAAGTTAATTTACGTACAGACCTACTTAATTCGTAAATACGTAATTTATATACTCTGTTATAGTTATAAGAATTACTTATTTCAATATTTTTCTGATTTTATTCATTATTTTTACATTATTTAATAAGTTTGTTTAGAGTATTTAATACAAAATGTAAAGTATTTTGAACAGAAATTTACATTTACCAATATTCGTGCTACAAAACTTGAGCAATATTAAAATTTGCTTTAAAATAAAATTTCTCAATAGATTTCATTTTTTGCTTTCTTGAATATAATCTGTTTCATTTTTTGGTATACTGCAATTTAAGTTAATTTTTCCATGAGTTACTAGTTCCTAACATATTCATTTTCATTGTATAATTATTGGTAAAAGTACCCAATTATTTATTATAATATTATTGCAAGAGTACTTCCAATACTTACTACAAATATTAGGCATAAGTAAATTTCTAAAATAAAAAGAAGTACTAAGTACATAATATTTAAATTAAATAAAGTTAACATACTTTTATTGAAATCTTCGATAAGATTTTGGAAATTCTTCATTTTGTAATATTACAACAAAATAAAGTTACTTGATTTAAAATGGGTTAACAAAATACTAAAAAATAAGAATATTTTTCTAGAAGGTATAAAAAAAGTAGATAAAATTTAACTACTATTTTTATCAAAAAAATGCATTGACATACATACATATTCAACTCAGGATCATAAATCTTCAAAAAGCCTTCACTCATTTTATTTTTTTTTATGCAGAACGTGCCAATCCATTTAGTTGTCAATAGCTGATGACGGTTATGTTTGAGAGTCGATTCTTCCAACTTTCCTTTTCACCAAACCCACCCTTTCTTTCCGGGAACTTTTTCTCCGGAAACGGGAGCTCATGAATAATAATGATTGCCCTTCTCTTCCGGCGGGAAGATGCATTCAGGTTTCTACGGGAAGAATGCTTCGTATAAGAACATAAAGGTAGGTATCTCTAGCTTGTAGTAACAATTGCAGGAAGAGAACTAAAAAGAGAAGTGTTGCCGTGTGCTGACTACAAATCAGCTCTTAGTAGATTCCCAGTTCCATTCCTTACAGGAAAGGCCTTTGTATAATGCATAGTTTCATTTGAGGCCTCTATGCAAATCACTCGATGCATCTTATGTGATCAAATTTTTACAGCCCTTCGTGTAGTCCAATCGAGTTGCTTTTGTTGAAACAATTTCGCAATTATATTTCTGTGTAGGAACTTATTTTATATTTTTCAACGTAAGTTCTTCTAAGTGCATTGTTTTGCATCGTTATTTACTTAGGATTCTAAATGATTTTAAATGTATTAAGGTATTCCATTTCATGTAAAATTGAAGCAATCTATTTTTAATTTATATATAAAATATTTTATTTATTAAAAATAATTTAATTTATGTATAAATTGAAAACTTTAAAAATTTGTTGTCACATTTACCCGATTTTTATGAACTCAAAATAATGTAAAATCATTAATAAATGAAAATATGTACAATCTGCATTAGGACACACACACATCATTTCTACTTATATATTATATTTTGCTTATAAAATATAATTTAAAAAAAAAAAAAAAAAAAACTTATTTGAAAACACCTAAATCAAAATAAAAATCATTTTGTTATCGTTTAATTAATAAAATGTTGTGTAATTTATTATTTTAAAATAGATTCTTTGTAAATTTTATTTGTCGAGTGTCAGTCAGGTTAGCAAAACGCAGGTACGCTGCTCCACTTTACCAACTGAATCATACTTTAGTGTGTAGTCGAGAGTATCCACAGTATACACATGCCCTAGATACACATTTGTAAAATAGGCAATCATTCATAAAGGAAAGAACAAAGACTGGAGAGAGAGAAAGAAAAAGTACGTCCATGCACGAACTGGGATTTGAACAAAGAACCACAGTCAGGCCCGCTGACCAGGAGACAGGTTAGGGGTGACTCTTTATATTTGTTTAGTCAATATAAAAATATGCGTGATTGTATTATAATATATCCATTAAATGATTACAGTTATACATCTATGAACATACATATTCTTTATTATCGAAATTATTTTAATTCTTTGTTTTTAAATATAAGCTATGTAATCGAATTAATGTGACTTATAAAATTCAATATTTATTAGAGTTGTTCATTTTTGCATAGTGTTATTAAGTTAATTTATTTGTAAAAATATAATATAATGGATAGAGTAATTTCTTTAAGCTTTAATATTTTCTGCAAATTAATATACTATTTAGTATAAACTCAAAATTAGTTATTAATTTTACATTTCACCACAACGTTGTACGAATAGTTAGAGAAAAATTATTTTTAATAAATGCAGCCTATTTATATTCATCATCTAATGTTAAACTATAGTTATTCAAATTAATATGCTTCCTAACGAAAGATCATAAATTTTATGATAACCTTGAAATTTGCCATATGTGAATAAAAGTATTATTTATACATATTATTTAGTTATGCCTATAAAATTAAGAGAAATATATAAACATATGATGTATATATATTTTAAATATAGTAATTTATCATAAAGACTAACAATTGCATCAACTCAAACATTATTATTCATGTTATTACATATATACACACGTTATTTAATTATAACTATAACTTTAAGAGAACAATATAAATATGTGATGTATCTACATAGATTTGAATATTGCAATACATCATAAAGAGTACCAATTGCATCAACTTAAAATGTATTAATCATTTTCATCAATTAATGAAAAATCGTAGCTAGATATCTAAAAGTCTAACAATTTTTATTATCTTATATCGCAGCATCAGGCAACAGCAGATTTTAATTCACATATACATAAATGATTTGTCTTGAAATGTAAATTCCACTTCTCTATATTTTTAGAATTAGCTAAATCCAAAATAAATAATTATCTGGTAAATATATTATCAAAAATATTATTTAATATTCAAGAGGACAAATATTCAATGCATCTATTTTTATGATTAATTTCTACCACAAAAAACTGGATAATAAAATAGAAACATGAACTTTTTTTGGAAATTCAACGATATTTTTATCTTATGAGTAATGATAGATATAAAATATCAGTGAGATCTTTTTCTACTGGTTTTCATTTTTTTCCTCCGAGATTGGAAACTAAACTGATTCCATCCATGATTTAAACAGCAGGAAGACTCATGAATTACATTGTTTTATTCGTCGTTGAAATACGACACAAATGGACATCATAAAATTCTTCATGTTCCTTATATATAACATTCCACGGATGTGTAAGAAATTTTGAAGATGGCTGTAAGGGTATAAATATAAGATTAATCATGATTTATATTATGGTAAGGAAAACTCTTATGAGTCAACGTCTTTATTGCCCCATTTATCAGAAACTGTCGATCAAACGGCTAAAAATGTTTAAAGTTCCCCAAGTAATTTCATCCTGCAGTCTTAATACTTTAAACTAGTTTGGGATGATAGAGAAAATTAATCAAGTGTCTAAATTTTCATTTAATTTTAATTAAATATTTTCATTTATATTGAAAAACTAAAAATATCAGTATTTTTTTTCTTTATAATTGCACTTTGAAATATTTTATAGTAAATATTTTTTATGTGTTTTTTAATAAGATGTATCATGATATAAAAGTTCGTTGTAATATGTTTGACATTATCAAACAATGCAATATTCCTGTTTATAAAATTCTATTTTTTCCCAAACATGTAAGTAGTAGTAAAAGAGAAAATATTGTAATAAATATTCCTGTATGTGTAAATATTCTCGTAATTCATGCATAATGTATGAAATTATTGTGGTATATTAACTAATAATTTTTAAATGTTCATTACTGAAAGTTAAAATACAAATTTCAAATGAAGGAAAATGCTTATGTAATAAATGAATGTTCGTATAGAATTTGAAAAATTAGTTAAGGGAATAATGTAGATATAAGCAATGAAATTCAAATTAAAATGTTAAGCCGTTGTAATTCATTTTCATTCCAATACAACGAAATAATATTTAAAAAGTATATTCTTTTAAAAATTTTTCCAACTGGTATTCTACATTCAGTTTTCTAATCGTTTTGAGAAAATATTTCCTAGTAAAATTTGCAGATCATATCAACATCAAAAATCATTCAACAATATAAGAAAATGAATGTGGTGACATATTTAAATTAATATAAATGATAAAAAAGCATACATTTTGGTTTTAAGCCTTTAACATGTTTTTAATAACTTTAAACAGATGGCATTTCGTGCACTACCAACATTACAAAATATCACGTTTCAAAAAAATAAATAAATAAAAGGACATGATGAGATTGCTGACAAAATATATGCATGTTAAAAATTCATACGTGAATATTTCCATCTTAAAAACAATATTTTTAACTACACAGCGTAGAAAAAACATTGTTTTGTCTTTAAAATTTCAATAAAAGTCTATCAAATATTTTTTAAGTTAGATTGTGAAACGCAAGCGATAACAAGTCACTCTGTAAGCAATAATTAAAAGGAAATAACTTTGAATTTATTAAGTTTTAAGATATGATGTTTGTCAGTTCCACAGTGTAATCTCTCATTATATATGATAAGCATCCTTCACACTTTTCAGTAGTTATTCGTAAGTAGTTCTTAACATTATGTAATAAATAACACATATGTAGGGATTTCCATAATTTTAGTTAAACAGTTTAGAGAAATTGCTACTACTCTTAATATGAAATTAACTATGGCTTTATACAACATTTTAGTCTAATGATCTTTTTCATCAATGTTTTAGACTCTGCTATTCAAAAATGATTTATTTTAAAAAATTCGAATTTAATTGTATATATTGATTCTGAATTATGGATATGAATAAGTGCATGATAATTTTCTTTGTTTCCCATATTTAACTGCCAAATTGTGACATTTGAATGAAATTCTTATGTTCTGAAGAAACATTTAAATTATAAATTAATTCACAATTATTGTAACAATAATATTATTCATATTAAACCAATCACAACCAATAATAAAATCTAATTAACTGGTTGAGGGCAACATCAAAACCATCTTTAATGTAACAATCAAAATAGTATTTCCATACTAAAATGTATTGTTTTTGGTAGAATAATAAATCAAAAATAATATAATTTTATTACAATTATGTGTCATTCTGTATAATGCAGTTTTTAGGAAAATTCTACATTTTGCTTTAATCAGAACATGATATTCATTCTACTTTTTTCCGTTTCCCCTTCAGTTCACAAGAAGCCGAAATACAAACGTTCTCCAACAAAAACAAAAGACCTCTATCTTTCTTGTATTTTACAAAGATTCCTTTAAAATTTTTCCAAAGATATCCTACACTCAATTTTCGAAATGTTTTACTACCCGCATTGACCATTTTGTTTGTTGCTTATTTGTAAATATCTTAAGAAAAGTTTTAAATGTTTTTAAATAACAGTGAATCAGTAATTTTTCATATTAAAATATACTATAATAAAATGTAATATAGGTTTACTTATTTTAGTTATTTTTTTAATTAATCTCAATTAATTCTACAATTATAAATCCAATGTTTCCCTTCTGCAGGGATATTTGTAAGCCAAATAGCTTAAAATTATTCCGGGAATATTCCCATGTGATATTTGAATGCAGCCAACTACCGAAGAAAGTTCATCCAACTTGATAAATATGCAAAGATCATTTATAACAAAGTCTAACAATATCACTCTCCTGATAGCTGTCTATTCTGCAGCAAGGATAACGTTTAGTGGCATTCTTATTGTTTATATTAATCTCAACTGATTATTGTTATTAAAATTCTAATAATCTGAAAAGACATGTTTTTCTAACAAATTTGACAGACTTTGTTATATCGCTGTAGAAGCCTTAAAATAAAATAAGAAAAAAATTTAGAACAAAATAATGATTCAATTATAGCAATGGTGCAATATTTTATGCAAGACCATTATCATATATTTTTTAATTTACTTATGTTAGTTTTACTAGATTATTATTTTCAATATTTAATTAATAACAATATTTAATTTTCCCATTACAGTTGTTTCTCCACTTATGATATTTCTCCAGACACTTGTAACATCCTTCTTAATCTACGTCGGCATTATTTCCCATGTAAATACATCTAATTTTAAAACAAAAATTTTCATAGCATTTAAAATGAAAAGGATTTCAATAGAATTGTTTTTCAATTTAATATACTTTATTCGTATACATATATATATATATATATATATATATATATATATATATATATATATATATATATATATAGGTTAGATGAATAGAAATCAATGTAATAATATAAAATAACCATTTTTTAATCTATATAAAATAGTTTCAACAAGAAAATTATTTCTTAGCTGAAGGAAAAAAATAACATTTTTTGGGGAATTTATTACCGATTTATTTCATGAACTGATTGTAAACAAAAATGTTATTGCACTGCAAAATGAAATAATTCATCAAAAATAATACCAAAATAAAATATTTTTATGGATTATTGAAAACGAATATTTTTGATCCTCTTGTTAATATTATTCTAAATCTAGTTGTACGTAATACTGATGATAACATGTATTATTTAACATAAAAGTTAAGATATGTCTTGATATTAATAATTCAACTAAAGAGTTCTCCGCTATTATAAGGGAAAATATTTATTTAGTATCAGATATTTAAATATAAAAATTATATTCTAATGAAAATTGCATAGCGTTTTCATTTTTATTAATTATAATCGTAAATTTCTAGATATTCTTTTGTCAAAATTTGGGAAACTAATCCTTCGATAATATTACAAAAGTAAAAACTAATATTTCTGTGAAATAAACATTTGTACATCAGAAAGAGTTATAAGTACTATATCAGTTAATAGATACTTAAAATGCATTTCCAGGATGAGTTTCAGAAAAGAAGCATTCATCTTAATCTGATGGGAAATCAATATTTAAAAAAAAAATACTTCTTATCCAATAACAATCATAGTTAAATGACAAGGTCAGTATTATTTTACTGGCATCTGCACATGCAACCCACCGGATATGTGCTTTTCAATAACATAATGGCAACTAAATGGCTGAAATCTGTTGTGAAGATAATTTAATCAATTACAGGTTATTTCTGTTAATATATTTTCAAGAATAAACCGTATTCTTGGATCATCAATGCATGAAAGTCTCCTTTCCAAAAGATTTAATTTTTATTTCTGCTCATTAAAGAAGAAGGTCAGAAAAATCGCAAGGATGCACTCCATTTATATCTATACGAAACATATCTAATTCCATTACTCAAATCTGATTCTGACCTGAGTTTGTCTTCTTCTGTAAAGATTATGATTTTACTTTCAGATGGTATGGAATTTGGGTAACCCTGATGCATGGCTTGGAAGAATGATAAATTTTGGCTTACAAAAATAGCTCCTGCTTATATGTTTTTCATTAATGTTATTATTTAAAAGCAACACATTTCACAAAATTTAACTTCAAAGTGTCATTGCATATTCTACGTTTGTTCCCTCTACTATAATTAAACGAAAATGCGCGTCCCTTTTTAAAGGCTTTGGAATTAGTAGTTTGTTCAGAACTTTTGACTAATATCAGTGAATAGTTTATATTGTTGTTTTTGTAACTAACCACAGATTGTCTAGTAAAGTTAGAAAATCTCCCTAAATCTAAATGTATGCAAAATGTCTAAAATCAATAAAGGATCCTGAAGAAACTCGTTTTTTTTTTAAAAATTAAAACAAGCTAAAATATAGTTCGGATTCATCTTATTAGGCACACACCAATGACACTCAGGGAATCTTTCCCTGCTGGAAATTGAGTGCTCTTTCGTGGAGTTTCATGAAACGCGAGAAAGCCGTTTGATATTTTCTAAATTAAGTCCAAAGGGACCTATCCGGGCTTCTTCCAAAGTACCCCAGGTGATTGGGAGGAATCCTTTCAAGTCAGTATAATTCCAGTTTCCGAAGGGAGGAGATCTCGCTCTATGTGAGATCCCCACAAGGGCTCACTCCCTCCTCAGTAGCAGTCCTGGCCAAAGAGTCGATCATTCAGTAGCATCAGTAGCAGTCCTGGCCAAAGACCCTTTCATTTCCGACAACCCTCAACATCAATAGTCTCTTATTTTTATATGTAATCTTAATTGTCTAATCAGTAATTTTAATAATATGATTAGTATGATTTATTTACTAGATATTAACATACAATTTCATATTTTACATCACCAATTGCGTATAAGAAAGGATTTACATGATGTGATTTCATCTTTTGCGCTTTTTATCAAGTTTAAATTTTCTTAAGAATATTTTAGTATTTGTATTATATTTAAATTTCCTAATAAACCACTGATACTTTTCTGGATGTAAAATGTTTCGAAAACAATCTTTGAAACATAATCTAAAAAGATTGATACATTGATAGCATTGGTAAAATGTTTTAACATTTGAAAAAAAAAAGAAATATTTAATGATTCAAAGTTGCTCGATATTTGAACCATTAAAGTAAGCAATTTATATTACATACGCAAATTAATATTTGTTGAGAAAATAATTTAAATGTTAATATACTTCTTTCTTAAATGAAACTGAAATTTTCATTTCTGTTTTCCGCATAATTTAACTTTTTAATTACATATGAGGACCTTACTCATCCCAGAAGCACTCTATCGGTTTCAAATCCAAACCATGAGAAGGTGTCCCTTCGATTTACTTTTACCAATACTACCAACACTCGCTTTTTTTCAATATGGTTCAATTTCAACATGCCTCATAACACATCAATATTTATTATGTAACGTTCACCAGGGATTCGATTAAATCAAACGAATCTTTGGTGATGTTACTTAATGACAAATGCCGTTATCATCCTGGATGAAACAATAATCCAACCTGGATAATTTCCACAGAGTAGGAAGCACATTATTGTCTTAAATAGTAGTGCAGAAATTGACAATGAGGACATTGATGTCTGCGGATATTTCTAGTAGTATTAAAAATATCCTTGAGTGACGAGCCACGACATACCAAAAGAAATATCCACATTCCACTAAAATATACGTAATTATCCGAGGGCCACAATTTAACCGCTACCAAATTTTACTGTAGGCACAATGAAATGCGTAAAAACGTATTCTTCAAGAACACACCAGAACAGATCATACCATCAACTGGTAGAGTTCGAAATTAATCACTTCAGAGAACATATTTTTATTTTACGGTCCGATTTCAAAATGACTCTTAACACGTCAACAGAGCAATGTGGTTGTATTTTATAATCAAAGACTCAAGGACGGCAGCATGACCCTGAAAACTAAAGATTGTGCTTCCTTGCGGATGTTATTTTTCGAATAAATAGTTCTGAATGCTTGCTGGAACTTTTAGAGTATACGGGCCTTTGATTTGATATATTCTTAAGAATTATTTAGTAAAATTTTATTTGTCTTAAACTTTTATGAATCTGCCGAGTCAAAGTCCATTCCAATAATAGCCACTCACTTTCCAATTCTTAATAACAAAAACCACCATTGAATTTGGAATGCGTAACTCATTAAATAGGTCCCTTAAGAATCAGCCATTCAAATGGTATCCAATAAGTATGAGTTTACCAAAGTCGGGTATATCGGAATTTCATGACATCTTGCACAACTTTTGCAGTATAGAAGGCATGGGGTAGATCAGAACAATAGATGTCCTCATTTGCAAGGGTGTCCGAATACATATTGGTAGATAGAGTATATCTATATATATGTAATATGATACAATAAATACTTTTATTCATAGCTGTTTTTATTACTTTAAAAACTACCGGTTAATCACATATAAAGTTAATTCTAATACTATAAAGTATACGACACGGGTGCGAAAATTAACATAAAAATGTAAACTTTTATAAATAGAATTATAAACAATAGCAACTACTTAATCTCAAGATTAATAGTTAAATTTATAAGCGATATATAGCGAAATCCGTTTAATATTTTAGTTAAATTATATTATCAATATATCCTTGTTTGTTTGAACAGAATAAAATAGATATAACAAGTTATTTTTTTAAATTTGCATTTTAATGATATTCATTTTTTTGGTATCGTTCACTAACATTACTAGTCCCATAATGTCAAACTTACAGAATTATTTATTAGATTTTGTACAGCTTTACTCTGATTTCTTATTTCAGACATTCCTATTTAATAGTTCCATATTTAAATAGGAATGTCTGAAATAAGAAATCGTAGACTCATCAACATTAACTGTATGTTATAATGTGGAAAATAATGTTATATTTTAACAGAAAAATATTTATGGAAACAATTAATTGATCATAATTATTTGTTTGCTGTTATTAATCAAATCTAAACTAAAATATCTCAATGAATGATATTAAATTAATTAATTCAATGCTTATTAGCATTGTTGAATCAAATAATTTTGATTTACACTATACAAAAAAAAAAAAAAAAAAAAAAAAAAAAAAAAAAAAAAAAACCTACTCACTCAAATCAGCACATTTATTCACTTTACACATACATAAACATACTTATAATATAAATACGTTTTTTAACATCAAATCTTAAAATTCTAACAAAAAACATCGTGTTTTAAAGGAAATAAGCGATGTTGTTTATTTGCCATGCAAATGAAAATTTAATAATAATAAGCTCAAAATATACTTAATTAAAAATATCCCATGTAAAATATTATTTTATATTTAATACACAAAATCACTAAATTTATGAAATCCAACAATCCACATATTTATTTTAAATTTCTTAATGAGCTTTCGTACTCAAATGAGAATAAACATCACATCATTTAACGTTAAAAAAGAATATTTATACAATCTGAAATATCAAGAATTTTTATCGTCCTATCAACAGTAACATATAATTTAATAAACTGTAGGATAATTTTGGAGATGATGAATGCGTTTGGGAAAATAATGTTGTTAAAGGAATAGATGAGGTATACAAAGTCTTTTATACAGATAAGTGGGGGAAAATAATATTTCTTGATAAAAAAGGAATGGGAGATTTTTTTTGAAAATATTGATGTATTTTTTTGGAATATCTAACTTCCGTTAAACTTAATTATGCACATTTTGACAATCCAATCTTTGGAAGAACATTTCTGGTTCTGGTCTTCGCAGAAAATGTTAAACATCAATAAAAATAATTTCATTTTATAATTCAATTTATTTGACAGTTTGTCTATAAAGTTTTTTTTCCTAAAAATGCTGCATATATATAAAAATATATGCGTATTTAGATATTAAAATATATTAAACAGCTTAAAAACTATTTTTTATACTACAGAAATGGTAATATTTAAGAGATTTTCTAACATTTTGTTTTGTACATACTTCAACAAAGTAAAGTAGAAGAAAATTAAGGAATATCAAACAGACCATAAAATGAAATGAAAATAAAAAATATAGAATGTATTTATTTTACATTATTTACATAATTTATAAAATATTAAGATTAAGACACTTTTATAAGAAAATTGTTAACCTATCAATAATATATAACTTTAACTTTGATATTTGTCCGTTAACATGAATAAATGCTTTTAAAGAACTAGTTTTGAATAATGACACATTTTGTTATATACATTTATTACTAGAGCATTGAATATTTTCATAGACTAAATTTATTTTTCTGTGAATATACATTTCTAATTCATATTAAATCATTAGTTTAATAATTTTTAACTATATATTTTTGCTGTATTTAAAACACAAAACATTTTTAATTAAAATTCTGATTTATATAAAAGTGAATATAATATTTATATAATTATATTAATAATCTATTCTGAATTAATTTCACTTAATAAAGAATTCAATTTATTGTAAATTTAAATAACTCTATATGAGATTTATCAATTAACATATTAAAATATGCATTGGATAGTTATTATCAAACACATTAATTTTCTCACAAGGATTCCGATAGTTTAAAATGTTTAAAAACACTGGCCACACATTAAAAAAAATAATTTTACCTATTAAAAGTAATTAATTAATTTATTTCAATTAAAAAGATTTTTTGTGAATTGAGCAGAAATAATAAATGATAATAGCTAAATTTGAAATGTGTTCAAATTTACAGTCTGGGAGAATATTGCTGATGCTGTATTTAAAAACCTGCTCTTTATAATCTACTATTTTCTATGTAAGAAATAAGAATTATGCAATTCAAACTTTAATATAAAAAAATGGTGTATTGCAATGAATATGCAATATTTAAAATTTTTAATTTTTATTTTTACGTAAATAATTAAGTCTGCAGCACAATTTATATATACAGGATATTATATAGGGAAAAAAAAAGTTCTACGTTGCTACGAATGTACATGAATATTTTTCAAAAATGTTTTTTCTTCAAATAAGTTTCTCGAAACTGGTATAATAATTATATCAAAAATTATTATCCTGAAAGAAAAATTATTGCAAGCTGAGCGAAAATTGTGAAAAGCAAATGTTGCTCAAGTGTAGGGCACACGTGGCCATTTTATTGTCCAATTAGGCGACACTTTTGCTGGGTACTTTGAACCTAATTGCTTGAACAATCCAAAATGAACGCCATTTCTAATTATCCGGCACTTTGAGAGAAAGAATCTGGCGCCAAGAATTCATTACGGGGGATTATAAAAAGTGGTATCTTTGTGGTTCCTTATTCTGTTGAGTGATAGAAACTGGATTCTTAGCAAAATCATTTATTTATTTTCCCTTTTTAAATCATGCACATTAATATTTACAAAATAATGAAAATCTTATGCGAATATATTTTAATAATAATCTTTTGACAAACATTAAAATTTTAATATTTCTAAAAAACAGAAATTCTTACATTCTAAAGAAATGTCTTTTACATACATTATAATCTAATTTATATATAATCATGAGTAAAGAGATTTTTACAGTACTATAATATATTTCATTTTGATACATTTTCTTAAAACAAAAAATCTTTTAAAGACAATTTACTGACACAATTGTTGTCGTAAAATGTCTATATATATGTACTTAAAATAAAATATTCCGAGTGAGATGAGAAATTTATATCTTGATTTAAGTTTTTCGTTTCAATTATCACTTGTATCAATGTTTAAAGGTTAAAAAATCATTTTCAATATAAAATTGTATCATTTTAAAATGTTAATGTAATTAAGAATTTAAAATATCTGAAAGAATATTCTTGAATTTTGAACTTTTACATCATGAAATAAGTTATTTTATAATGTAACTAGATAAGGAAATAATGGAAGCGTATTGACAATTCCAATAGTCTTTCATAAAAAATAATTTGATATTAAACGTTTGAAATAATTGAATAATTCAGACGATATAAATGATAACAAACTTTCATAAATTGCATTTTTATAAAAATAAATATTTGAAAAATAACTGAAAAAACTTTGTATTTCTGATAAGCATTCAAGATTTCCAAGAACAATTTCACTGATATTATTAAAGCCTTCAATATAAATATTACGAGGACATTATTTCAAATGAAACAGATAATATTATTTTATATTCCATTTCTTGTTATATTTATTAACAATTTATAAGAATCAAGTTAGCCACCAAATGGTTAGTGCAGTCTTTAGATTCAACAGTTGATTAATTTGATTCCAACTTCAGACTTTTATGTTCGTAATGGTTTGAAATCTATTTAATTGCAATTTTAAATGTAATTAACATTCTTGCCCAAAAATCAGTCATAGAAGGACAAACAAACCAAATCAACTACTCTTCGCTGTCTAGAATAATTTAGAGAGCTAAGTTTTTTAGAAATATCTGAAAGATACAAACATAACATATATTTGTTAAGTGAAAATAAAAAAGAATTAAAATTACTAAAAAAGTTATATTCAAGCTATAATATTTCTTTATCTCCCGTGAATATTAATATGATTTAGTTTTTTAATAAATGATACAATTTTATATTTTCCAGAAAAATATTTCATTATATTTCAGATATTTTACAAACGCCATTCAGAAACTTACAATTAATCCAAAACATGAAACATTTACAAATTAGTAATTAAACAATAAATATAGTAAATGAGAAAGATAATTATGTAACATGAATAGTTAGTGAAAATTCTACGAATGCCAATTACCATAATTACCCTCAGAGGCACCTACATAATCAGGCCATGTACAACAATGATCATTTCCCTAATCGGCATGAAGAAAATAGCTAACTTGACCCTTTGATTTCAGACCGTTGATGTTCCAATTTGTTTTATATGAATTCGATGCAATTAAGACTAGATGTTTGATCGTGATGAACCAGATGTTGGATCTAGTTCTAGCCACATGAAGGCTGGATTAAACTCGCAAAATGATAAGTGATATTATCATCCTTGATGCAAAAGCATTCGTTCCATAAATCTGCTAAAAATGCACTAAAACGTATGCTAAGAATGTTGTTGTAAATTTCAGTGTCGAGATTTCGAGGTATTAAGACTAAGTTCATAACAAGATAAATGATATTAAAGCATCATACAAAATTTACCTATCCTCATTGTTGAGAGAACAGAAACCACCTGGATATGTCCTTTAGATTCAATGAAAAAATGATAACGTTCCGATTGTTAAATGATTAATACTATTTCAGTATTTTGCATGATTACTTGTTAAAATTATTCTAAAATCTGGTAACAACGGTCTTCTCATTACAGTAGACAAACCACTGTAACTTAAGTCTCATTGTGCGTAGAGGCAATATTCTATTAAACAAGTGCCAAATTCTTAATAGTGTGATATATATATATATATAAATATTTTTTTGTAAAACAGCACTTTTTAGATATAGGGCACCTGTAAGTAGTCTTGGAGAATTATCTACGTACTAATATTACTTCCACTTCAAAAGTCTTTCTGCGCAAGATTCAGTAAGGTTAAATAACGTTCAGAGAACTTACTTATTTTGCATATAAAAGCACCTAAGTCACAATCAAATTTGCTTATTTCAACTTTCGGAAATTTTTATGCATTGGTCTGCCATATTTTTTATAGAAAATTACAACTCTTTTTCTAAATTCAAGAGTTCGGAATAGCATCAGGAACTGCATGCAAGCGATTGAATGTAGTTTGGAATAATTTATGATACGAAGGCCATAAATTGATGCAGAATCACAGATTACCACATAGCAAAGTAAAATATAAAAGTTAAAACAATTACGAAATTTCTGAAAATTTTAAATGAGAAAATCTTATAAAATATAAATTATTTCAAGTCATGATTGATTATTCAGAAAGTTTTTTCAATCTCGACATTCACAATTTTCAGATCCATTAGAAGCATGCAAATTATTGAACGAAAAATAGAAATTTAAAAATAAATTTCTTATTTGTACCCTTATTAATAAATGAATAAACCATTATATATTTTAAATTATGATTTTTTTTAAGAATTTAATATTTGTCTTTAAAGATTACATTAATTCTAGAAATGAATATTAGTAAATCTAGAAAATAAATCAGTATTTACTTCCTCATTTAAGAAGAAAATTATATTCATGATAAAATATTTTATTAAACTTTAATTCATGTTATTAAATGGCATTACATATATCGTGAGGTTGCAAAGCAGATTCTATAAATGAAATATTATGTACATAAATTAGAAATTGTTCATAAGGCTCAAATATACTTTGCCCTTTTCCTCCCTGTTATACATTATATTACATACAAAATAGCAGAATAACGTTCAATATGTCACATTTATAAATATATCATTTTAAATAATCCAAGATCAAACATATTTTTAAGGCTGAAAATACATGAATAATGAATAGAACGTACCTCACAAAATTTTATGCTATGAGACATAAATAATAAGCGATTTCAGTTTGCGGATACCTCAAGTTTTCCAATTTCTTTTCATGAAAGTGGATATCAAAAATAAAATACGAACCTAAAATATTCTTTTGTAAGCAAAATTGTAGTCTTAGTACGATGCATTCCACGTGTTATTAAATATTTCCTTAAAACCAAAAAAGAGGAAGATAAAATCAAATTACTTCTAAATTTTGTCTAAGCA
>JAPDSC010006048.1:0-13229 GCA_026290005.1 Latrodectus geometricus
ATCCATGCGTTATGTAATCATTGAAGATACTCGTATATAGTTTTTTAAATAATTTTAACACAGTATCTCAAGCTTTTAATTATTTAACAATTAAGCTTAAACTCGCACTATGTATTAAATAAAATAATCAAATGAGTGGGAATAATCAAGTAATAAAGGTCAATAAAGTTATTTTCACATTTTAATCTAATTTAAAATGGATAGATTAGATTAGATTTTTAATTTAAAAAAATTCATTCTGTATTAGCAATAAGGGCTTCTTATCATTTATTTTTGGTAGAATCTGATACAAAAGGTAACAAGTTGATAAGATTACTTAACTAACACATAGAGAGAGTTATAAAATCTCAATGATAATTACTACGATTATTAAAACATTATTTTTATATCAAGAAAAATTACAACCTGATTTTGTTTTACTTTAAAATTAAGTAATAGTTCTGTTTAGAAAATATTTATGGTTTATACATAATCTGAAGAATATTTTGCTTTTTTGATTAATTAGTTCGTCTTAAAAATTAATGTTAGATTTTGAATACTTTAAAAAAACAGATATAATAGAATAATACAATTGTTTTCATATAACTTAAGCATTTTAAGTTTATGTAATTATGATATTTTAAAAAGACTTTCTTGCCCTTTTCTTAAATAAAAAACTTAATAATAATTAAATAAAAAACTTAATAATATAAGTGAATTTTGAAATGCATTTCTACATTTAATGTAAATTGGAATAATGCTCGAATTTATTATTTATCCTACTTCATTTAAAAACTTTTTCAGCTTTATTTTCAATTAAACTCTGATTCAAATCTTATCTAGAATGAAACTATATATTTTTACAATTATATTTTTCATCACAGAAATCCTTCCTTTAAATAATTTATTATTCTATTTTCAGCATCTGAAAAAATTTTTTTAACTTACTTTAAAGTACGATATCCAGATTTCAATTAAATAAATTCTATTTGATATTGATATTGAATCACGACTTGACATAGAAACTTATAAATTCTAAAACTCTTTTAACGTATTTTCGATGACCTGGATTATATGCTTTATTCTATCTTAACTAAATAATAGGAAAAAGTAGAGACTAAATTAGATTTTCCATGGATATTTTCAATTTGAATTTCGATTGCTTTTTAAAAAGTCAACTTTTGAAATAACTCTATCAACTACGTTAACTCAGATTGAAAAATATGAAAGTTTAAATTATATAACTGTTTAACTTCGCAAAATGTGAAAACTACCTTCTTTTCATGTTTTTTTAGGTAATATGATAAAAGTAAAATATATATTAAAACTTCGTTTCCTAACTCTAGTTCATAATTTATATTATTTGCTATCCGCATATTAACCACAAAATTTAAAATCTAACTAATACAACGAATATATATTAACATTTCATTCATTCACACAATTAATTATTTTTATAACTTATTTAATTGTATTTATTAGTTATTAAGGCATGATTAGATTTCGATCAACTTAGTATGACGGAAACAAATTGTATTAGAAAAAGATGTATCAATTTTTCACAATAATTAAGACATTTAAATCGTATGCAATTTTATATATATTTACATATGCAAATAAATATATATTTATCATTTTCCTTTTCCAAAACATCTGATGAAAGTTAAAGAAAAAAATAACCGCTGAAACATATTTTCAAAAATTACAAAAGTAATATTTCAATGACGTTGAGGGAAAATTATAGCAAAAAAATTAAAATACTTTCTTTCGAATAAAATAATAAATTTGTTTAATTTAAAAAATTCAATTATTATTTTGTGCTTTGAAATCATCAAATTCAAAAAGTCAGCGAAAACTTATCGGATGATGATTAATAATAAGGAGTTTAACAAAATGATAATGCAATATATACCAAAACAATTGTAAAAAATGTATTGAATGAAATTATGTGTATTCATCGAAATAAAAAATAAATATGATTTACTTTTTGTAATGCAAATACACACATACTATTTTTTTCAATTTAGAAAAATTTTCAATTTTCTAGTAACAACAAATATGAAAGAAATATAGACTTCATATTTAAATAAATATATGTAATACCATGTAAACAAAATATCCACTTAGAGATATAAAGTAATGAAAATAATTTTTACAAGCACCTACACAAATGACAAGAAAAGAATTCTGAAGAAATTGATAGTATGGAATGAAAAATGTTTCTTTGATGTTCTCGTGAATACCAATTCAGTACCAAAAAGATAAATGGATATTTTATCGCTGTATAATAATAAAAATTCCCACTGAAGAGATACGTTATTCAACCTCAAATGCAAGCTCTTTATTATGTGTTCTCCTTTAAACAACCACGATGAATAAAAGATTAATGAATTCCTTTGTTAATACGAATGAAATTCCTTTTTATTAGTAATTCCTGCATTCAGTATTAATTGTTTTTTTCTTAAAAATATTAATTTCATGAATATAGCTGCAGCATGATGTTTATTGTTAAGTAAAAAAAGTATTTACTGATGCACAAATTGCATGTTCAATCTTGAATAACTGACAGAAATTCAATTATTTCAGTATTTAGCTCATAAGTAATTATAACTGATGTTAAATAATTTAATTGAACAAAAGTTACAATTAATAGATTGTTGTTGTTGTTGTTGTTAATGACACTTGGCGACGCCAAGCCCACCCGTCACAGACTAGGTGAATGAAGTCAGAGAGGAAGCGTCTTCCGTTTTTTTAATAGAGCACCCTCATTCGAAGGTGGAAGTACGACTTTTGCCTCATAGATGGCAGCACCACTTGAATCATCCAATTTAGAGATTGAAACCAGTGAAGACCCAAAGCCTGAAACAACCACCCCCAGAGGTATTAATTTGTTATGGTAACATGGAGGACATTGCGACCCGACGAGTTTAACATGCCCCAGTCGCCATTAGTGAACACGACGGATCTTCGGCTAAGCCGGGATTCGAACTCACCACCTTTTGGTAACGAGAACGACGCCCTAACCAACCAGGCCACTGCTGCCTATTAATAGATAGTAACTTTCAAATTGCACAATTATATAATTTTATGGATAAAATTATGAAAAATGAAGTTTTTCTAGTCGATAAAAAGCATGGCATCATGTCTCAAAGCTGTTATAAAGGATTTTGTTTTAATACATGATGTTATTTAATGCAAGTTATATTACATTTTGCTTATGTATATTGCATTCTTTTGTGCATATTGCATTATTGGATTTGCAGATATATACTAAAATGTTTCATCATTTACAGAAAAACTATAAAAGATAAGGAACTGATTATTTCATAAAAACATTATGTGTTATTTAATCAACAAAACGTTATAATAATTCCAAATTTTAACATAACTTCTTTTAAAGGAAACTCAAAAAAAAGAATTTAAAATATTTCTTTATATTTATAAGTCTTGAATATACGAAATATTACAATACGGTATGGAAAATATCTTGAAAAACTGCTGATAGGGGAACATCTAAAAGTATATTTGCATTATACCCAAAACAGCAAAATGCATTCGTTAATCTTTCCGCTTCTTTATGTTTCCTGAATAATGATGCTCCTTAATCGAGAGAAAAGCACGTCGCGCAACATTCTCATATCACATGCTCTTTCGCTCAATTTAGAAGTTATTACATGCACGCACCGTATGAAATCCCTTTCAGCGGAATGCTTACGAATTCAAACTACAGTATTTATTTTGTAATGGTCGAATATTCTGAGAGTATTGCGAGCATTCCTAATCCTTCTCCTACTGAAATAAACATACATCCGCAATAAAGCAAATTTTTTTTCTTTTATTCATAAAGAATACATTTCGTATTCATGTATTTATGCTGAGATATATCTCTCGATAAATACACAAAGTAAGCACAATAATACCAAAAGAATAAATTATTTTCTATTTTTTATTTTATTTCTTTTGCCAATTCGATTGTATATTATTATTATTTTCTTTACTTTTTGTCATATATTTTGATAAAATTTCTTTGTAATATTTTATAATATATTCATATATTTATGTAATGTATTTCAATGTTTTTAAAGTAGAATATTAAAGTTAAAAACAAACTGGTAAAAATATGTATTTCAATTAACGTGATACCATGAGTTTAGATGAGTTTAGTGCCGCCCGACCTGTCTAGTGGTTAGCGTAACTGACTAGGGATGGGGAGGACCTGGGTTAGAATCCCGGCTCGGGCATGGATGTACTTTCTCTTTCTCTCTCTGTGCTTCTTGTCCTTTCCTTGTATGAATGGAGTATGAATGGTTGCCTACCCTATAAACGGGTTCTTATGGCATGTATGTACTGAGGAAGTCGGACTCCACACCCAATTGAGGTTCAGTTGAAAAAGTGGAGCAGCGCACCCATCCTGCCAGTCTGGCATTCGACAAAAAAAAAAAAAAAAAAAAAAAAAGATGAGTTTAGTTAATATTTAAAATAATCAACTTCTTAAAGCAAAGGAAAAGTTGCTTGAAATTTCCAAGGAAATGTAATATTTCTTTCATAATTATTTCATAAAATCATCGTTTTATTTTTCTTTATATAAAAATCATAATAAGATGGATACTTCATCACATATTTTTTTTTTAGTTTTTATCTTATTATACAAAAATTTGACTATGACTTTATGAAATTCTAAATTTAAACATTAGAATGTAAACATATATTATCGTTTATGAAAATTTAATTTGAGTTTAAAGTATTTATTAAATTTATTTTGGATAATCATTATGAAATATTTTTATAATGTAATATAATCATAAGCGCCGCCCAACCTGTCTAGTGGTTAGCGTAACTGACTACGGATGGGGAGGACCTGGATTCGAATCCCGACTTGGGCATGGATGTACTTTCTCTCTCTGTGTTTCTTGTCCTTTCCTCAGATGATGAATGAATGTGGCCCGCCCTATAAATGGGTTTGTGGTGGTGTGGCGTGGGCGATGCTACTCGTACCTCCGTGACTTTGTTCACAGGTTCCCACCGGGTAACGATAAAATAAGTAGCAGTTTCCGGCCTTGTTGCGGTTAAAGGCCTAATGTACTATACTTGCTCAAGGGTGCCCTCCATTAGAAACAAAAAAATAATAATCATAATCATAAGCTAATTTCAAGCTAGGCGAGAAAAATGACTAAAACCATTGTAATAGGTAGAATTTGTTTTATTAAATAATTTTAGATGAGGGTATTTTTAAGATAAAATGGTTCAACTAGATAGGATTCCCCTGATGTGCTTTAAATTAGCTCATAAATTTTTTACACATGACTAATAAGTAAATATGTTCTGAAAAATTATAGTTATAGATCTCTAAAAAAATTTCACTGGACATCAATAAAATTTCAAATGGTCATTTTTAGTACCTATTCATGATATTTTCATAAATTCAATGATCTTCATTTATCAATGATATCAATGAATCCAATGATATCAATCGAACATTATTTTCGTATGTTTTTGATTGATATACAAAATAAGTCACTTGCAATTTTGTTTCTCAGTAAGAAAAAAAATCTTTTTTAGAGGTAGGCAATTCACGTTTAGGTTTTCAATCACATTATTTTGGAATAAAAATAGAGCATATAATATTTAAGTCAGTCTTCAGCAGAATCACTATTCATTTCAATTAACTTTGTAAAATTAATTTTGTAAAATTAATTTAAGAATTCTGACTTGCAATAAAATTAATTGAAGAATTCTTACTTGCAATAAAATTAAGGATCAATCTTCTAAATTTTTTCGTTCATTTACATACTTTTCTTATTCTTTCATTTTGTTTTAAAACTGTTTTAGAAGAATTTTACATACATTTTTCTGATTTACTATTAAATTAAAGTTCAAACATTTTTGGTAACAATAAAAAGGGATACCTTTCAAAAGAATATATTTGTTAAAATCTTGTCAGAATGTCTTTAAACATTAACTTTAAGTTTTTATCAACACGATAATCCTTTATTTCATTGTAACTAAAAAAATTATTTTAATCATTTCGAGATACATTTGATCATCATTATTTATTATACACATATTAGGTTGGGAAAAAGTAATCTATTGTTTCTTGATAGAAAGCTGTAGCGATCGATATCTCTTAAAGTATCGAACAAGCAATTTCAAATTTATGCTCGTTGTTATTGTCGTTGATGATAATGACACTTGGCGACACCAAGCCCGCTTGTCACAGAGACTAGGCGAATGAAGTCAGAGAAGGAGCGTCTTCCGTTTTTTAATAGAGCACCCTCATTCGAAGGTGGAAGTACGACTTTTGGCTCATAGATGGCAGCACCACCTGAATCTTCAATTCAGAGATTAAAACCGGTGAAGACCCAAAGCCTGGGTCCAACCACCCTCAGAGGTATTAATTTGTTATGGGAACATGGAGCACATTGCGACCAGACAGATTTAACGTGCCCCATCGCCATTAGTGAACACGACGGATCTTCGGCTGAGCTGGGATTCGAACTCACCGTCTTTTGGTAACGAGAACGACGCCCCTAACCAACCAGGCCACCACGGCCTTATGCTCGTTGTAACGGTGGCATTTCACCCTAAAATATATGCTCTTTTTTGTTTAATCCATTCATTTTAAAATATAGGCTGTTGAAGCTGAATTTAACAATGAGAACATTTGGCATATATTATATTTTTTCTTTGATAATGCTAGGCGACTGAAAATGTGAATAGAGTTTATAGTCCAGATACTGTCAATTTACTACGTGCAATTTTGGTATCATCAGCTCAGGTATTTTGATGTAAAAAATGCATCCCACACGGATGCCTCGTCGGGAAATTTGTCTATGAAATATCAAAAATTATTCAAGCTTACCACTTGTTATTTGTAACAGCATGGCCTAAAACCTAAATATTGACCTTAAAACAGTTTTAAACCATTTATTCTAAGTTAATCCTAAACTGATTACTTAAAGTTCATATTAAAATGAAGGATTATTTTTCAATCGAATACTTAAAATAATTAAAAACATTGAAGTAATATTGTTTCTTACTTAACTTACGAGCATATTTCTTTATTAATAAATTTTATTATATTTAGAATAAGGATTCTGATATGCATTTCACATAGATTTTATTAATAACCCTATACATGCATTATTTTTCTAGTAAAAAAATTGCATTTACTAAAATATTTTTTTAATTTATCTGTACTTGAACGTATGACCTACAGTGTTATTCCTAATATTTACTTTTACTAAATTTTTTATGAATTTTCCTGTCATACTGATCACAAAGTTAATATAATAAAATTGTGTCAAATTGGTGTCTAAAATATTAAATAAATTTGATTATTTTAATTAAATCCTCGTAAGGACTTTGTAAAATTTGAGATTTTTAAATATTTATTCGTTGAACAAACAATTAAGAAAAATAATCAGCCTTTATATTTAAGTATACAATTTTTATTATCGATATTTTCCACTTGTTTTCTGACGCAATTAAATCCAATGTGAAAATTCAAACAATTACTATATATTATTTATTTTTTTTTTTATTTATTATTATTGTTTTTTTTTTTTTTTTTTTTTTTTTGCTTATAACCGTAGATAAAATGAACGATTTTTTGCAGCCACATTTTCTTAGTCCTTAAAAATCATACCAATATATAAAAAGCTATGTTAAACAAGTATATAATTATTTCGGAAATGTATAAACAGAAGAAAAAACTACATATATTTATTTAAATTGCATTATGAATAATATATTCCTTTTCTCTGAGGATGTTTCGGCATTATAGAGTGGTTATTACAATAACGATCGATAAATTGATCCTGGTATCAGCTAAAGTATTTCGATGACAATTCTTATTCAGAATTCCTAAGTGTAAATAGACTTTCTAGGTATTTCGATTTATTATCATACATCCTAATAAACATCCATGACAAATTATTAGCGTTTTTATGAAAAACTTAGTTATTTAGGAGAAGAATATCCGATAGTTTATTGATTTATTTCATTTGCCATACAACATTCGTACTTCGTTTTATTTATCGTTTTTATTGAAGTCATAATTAATATTCAAAAAATGGTAGAACATTTAAAAAAACAAACATTCTAATAAATTTTTTTATCAATTAATATTGTATTTTTAAAATTTTTAAACAAAATTTTAAAAGATCGTATTTTATACTACTTTCCAAAAAATATAAAAAATATATAATTTAGTGAAATAACCTGAAATTTATTTCAACAAAGTATTCTTTGTGTATGATTTCCTTTATTTTTAAAAATATAAAGTGCATTATTAAAGATCTATTTTTATTTCAAATGTAATTTTAAATTCCGAAACAGCGATTCAAAAATTTTCATCTATTAAATCAATAGATGCAACACCATTTGCTTACATAAATATTTATATAAGCATATATATATATATATATATATATATATTACTTCGATAAATAAAAATATTCATTTAAGGAATACATGGAAAATAATTTATCTTCTAATTTTAATTTTTTTTATTTTATTTTAGTACTTAGCATTATATTAAAACATTTCCATGTAGTACTTTAATTTTTATATAATTAACAGTAAAATTGTTTTAAAAAAATAAACTTTTTTGTCAAGACTATCTTTTAAAGTTGGTTTCGAAAAATATAAAATTACACCTAAAATGTCTGTAAAGACTGTACAAAGATATATTTCAAGATCTATAAGCTATTTAAGTATTATTATTTGAACTTTTATGTTTGTTTTGTACAAAATCTCCCCTTAAAGAATTAAAAAATGATATTTTGCTAGTTGACTACCAATGTAGTTTCCCTGAAATATTACATAAATCATCATATAAGTAAGTTGTATACAGATCTATAAATTTGAAAATATCAGTAGTTTTCGTAATTTATTTATGTCAAATATTATTAGAGTATATTTTTGATAATTAAATTTAAATTTGATTAGTTTTATTTTATACGACCAATTTAAACAATTTTTATCTATAAAGATCTAATTGTTTCTGTGAACTATTGAATATCTTTAAAGTATATGATTTTATAAACTTAAATTCTTAGCTATGTATCACCTAATTAAAGACACATGACCTTTAACATTTAAAAGTTCAACATAATCTTAAGATATTCCATTTATTATTACTGATTAATATCATAACTTTATATTATATTTTTTTATCTTACATTTTTCTAAAATATTTAATCTATTATTGAATATAAAAGAAACTTTTGTAATATGCTACTTATAAAATAGTAATATTTTCTTAATTGGTCTTATTATAAATATTTTTTTTTACATATGACACTCTAAAGCAACTTTCTCAACAGCTATTTTCAGTGGATTCCTTCATATATGGGAATATATAAAAATGAAACTACAAAATTTTTGGCGATGGAAGGCACCTCAGATATGGCGACTTCAAATGGCAAACTTTTCCAACTTGATTTTGGCATAATAGGCTGCCTCCAGGTTGCGCCGTTATCATCAATGCTGATAGAGTCATTTAGTGCGCTATTATCAGACTCGAACGATGTTCTGTCTTTTAATCGAGGGAAAAAGACCTATTTAAAGTGCATGGAATGCAACTCTTAATCACATATTGACTTGTGTAAGTTCAGATAAGACTGAATACTTTAACAGTCCCCTTCTGTTCAACGATTCTTGTGTTTGTGGACTTGGTTTAGCCTGCCGTTAGATAATAATGAATAAGATAAAAACTTACATCTGATAAATAAATTAATAGAAAATGATGCATCGAGTTATATATTCCATTGAAATGGACTTTTATGTTTCTTTTTTAATATTATATTGTTCAATTACGAAATTTAAGAGCAAATTTTGAATTGTTGCAATTAAATTTTAAGTAATAGCATACAACTGAATAATTTTCACAAAATGTGAAGATTTTAAATTGATAGGAGTATTTTTGTAAGCTGGTTTTTATGACTTCGCACAATGTTAGTACTATTCTTGTTAAAATAAATAAATTGTGTTTGCGTTATATTTTTTAATTTTATTCCTTTTGAGATAAATAAATTTTTTGTGCTTTATATTTCTCAAACAATTTATTTATTTTAATAGAAACTTGAAAAAGAAAATAACATTAACTCCGTCTAAAATCTATTAATTATGTAAGAATACCATATTTTATCAATAGTAGTAAAAAACGGATTTTTCAGACCATGTGTTTTCAAAACTTTTCCAATCATTCAAGATTCCACATAGTTCCAAAAGTATACTACTTTTCAGAACTATTATCATATTTTTAAGGAAGAATTTTATATATTAAAATTCATGAAGTGTATATTCAAAAACATTTAATCTTGTTTTATATTTAGAATTATTTGAGTTTAAATTCCGGGAACCAGAGTTCAGTTAGACATTAAAAATGAGAAAAAAGCAATAATTATAGCTATGATCGGTTTGCAATAAAATAATCACATTATTTTATTTACTGAATTATTGAATAATGATCTGATTTAGAAATCATTTTACAAGGCTTCCTGATGATTTAAAATATCAAAGTTAATCTTAAAGTATGTTACAGAATAAGGGCTTGAGACCTTATATACAATGAGTAAGGAAACAATACATATCATTCATTTCTTCATGCAATAACGAATATTCAACAATGCCAAAAACATTTACAACAAGATGTAAAAACGCTTTGCATAATCTTCGTGACATGTAAAATATTCAACCTGTATTGAAAATAAATAAACATGGTGCACAAGTGCATTTAAATAACATCGCAGTTAGAGACCTTCTGGTTTAAGGTCACGCAATCATGATGGCTATATGACTTTGCACTTCCAAGTGATCATCTTCTCTTGATCAAAAGTTTCAAATAGGATATCCTTTATTGATTGTCACTGTATGGTGGTGCAACATTCTGGGTAAAATTTTTTACAGATAATTCATCTCTTTAATTTAATACAAAGGAGACTTCATCACTTAATAATGTTTAGTGGTCATTGTACCATTTGTATCTAGATTTTGAGAGAGATTCTGAAAAAATAATGGTCCCACAATGAAGAATGAAGCACATTAAGAATTTTTTAGGTACTTCAATGTAAAATTTGACTTTTTTAGAACATCTCTTTCATACGCTTTGCGTATCTTTATCATTTTTCTTTTTTTCATGAAATTTTAATGCATGCATATGCTTTATTATTCGGTTTCAAGATTTCCAGAATTAATAACTGTGCGTTTATTTATTTGAAATTACTATCTGTACTAAATAGATATATATTGAGAATTCATTGAAAACAGTTAATAATGTTTTATGGAAATGTATAACTTTTAACCTAGTTTAAATACTCAAAAATAACATAATGCAGTTTTCTTGCATAAGGAAAAAGTTCAGATGTTATTAATGCTATGTTTTCTTTAAGTAATATAAAAATTCTGTAAGTAATAGATAAGCTTATTATGAGTTTCTAAAATAAAGCTTATTACTATTTTACACAAAAACATCTTCTGTAAAAATAATATTTCGGTGAATAAGGCTTTTGACACAATTACTGGTTTCATTTTCTAAATGGAAAATGCTGAACTCAGTTCCAAATCTAATTATAGATTCACATTTAACAGAAGTCATAAATGAATGAGATTCTGTGATTTCTTGCAGTAATAACAGTTCTGCTTTTAAATGAATGATATTTCCGATAATTAAGTTTCATCATGTAGTATTGTTGCTAAAAATAGCCTGTAGTTAATTGAAGAGAAATTGCAATCAATACAAACTATGAATACCATTATTTTTTTAATTACTTTAAGTGCTCCACTTCTAATTACTTTATGTTCAGTGTTTTAGTCTTTTATGATAATTGATGAAAATGTGAATCCATCTCCTTAAATTAAAGTTCTTTTACAAAGAATATTTTCTTCTACTTTTTTTTGTACGTCAATATAGCATTTATAATTTGTTTTAATTATTATTTGTGAAACTTATTATGTTTCTTTTGTGATAGCTAATAAAAAAACAGTTACTTGAATGTAATTACTTTTTTTTATTTATTTCCATTTGCAGACAATAAGTGAGAAAATTCAATTACACATCAAAATATAATTTGAGAGCATTTTATAAAAATAGTTCTGAAAGCATTGAGAGAGAACATTATTTGTTCCTCTAAGAAAGAAATTAATTAGGTTGTTACCATTGAAATATATTTATCAATATAGTATCAATAAGTGATCAGAAATAAATTAAAAAATTCTGTTCTATTTATTTTCCTCGATAAATATCTGATTTTTTCTAAAGGCAGTAACTCTTGAATATTTAAAATGAAAGTTTAAATTACATTCCTGTCCTTCCAATGTTAAGTCATTTTGACACGTTTTTTAGAATGCCAGATCATATAATATTTTCAATCATTATTTTTCAACATTTTTAATTGAAAAACATAAATTATAATATATGCCAACAGTGTATGGCTTATATGGTTGTCATATAATTCCTGACTTTAAACATTCTGAAAATTACAAGTTTCTTCAGTTTTGATTCCATTATAAACAATCGATCGAATCAAGAAATTGTATTTGCCTTTGTAAAATCAGAAAATCAAGAATCATTTTAGAAATATTTTTGTGATTCCTTAAAGACATTTTCTGATTTTATTCGTCACATAATTTTCCAGACAAATATTACCGGATATGTATATCAATTTCATTGTTTCCCAATAATAACATTTGGGATACTTCACATTAGCAATAAACAAAGTAAGTAGAACAAAATAAAGTATTGTTGGTTCAGTAAAAACTCATTGCGTTTTTCTTCTTGAAATAGAAGTAGTGCAGTTACTGAAATACTTAAAGCATTTACAGTAGTTGTTCTTATAGTGGTCACTTTTAACGGACAGTTTCAATTTCATTTTGAAGAACAAATTGAGTTATTTCACATGTTTGTTATAGATTTAACGGTATGTTTGACAAGAAAGACTAAACTATTCCTTTTCGCTATATTTACTGTCTACTTTTCGTAAAGGAAAAAGATGCTTTAAACTTGTCTGAAATTGCTGAATGCTTACAATGATGATACTTTGCAAAAACGTCTATGCCAAAACTGGTTCAGAAAATTCTGAGCTTGTAGTTTTGATTTAAAATGAGCCCGTCTATCAAGAAAGATTCACCAGATCAATTACGACAAAATAAAAATTTTTAGACAGTCAAAGCCACATAACAGAATACAAGAAATCACAGAGGCATCGGAGATGATGTTCCTTTGCCTGCTAGTGAAATTTCTACAAAAT
>JAPDSC010006049.1:0-19483 GCA_026290005.1 Latrodectus geometricus
TTAAATAGGGTAAAGATGTGAAGAAGATTAAAGGTCATTCAGTGGAAAATAATTGTAATTTCATAAACTGCAGTGACAGATTCTCAGAAACTTTCCCGGGTTGCTTTCTGTCACGAGAGTACATTCAAGATCACGTGATTTAGGGAATTTTTACTTACTAAATAAGCTAACGAAAAAAAAAATTCCATTTTATTATTTATTTTTCCATATTGTATTGGGTTGCAAATAAAAATTCATATATGTTATTTGTTTGATATTTAGAGTTATTTAGGAAATCCAGTGAAAGAGTTAAATATTTCATTATAAATTTAAAATGCCAACCTCCTTCAGTTTTTCGATGCAATATAATAAAATTTTTACGAGAAATGTAAGAATAAAAAAGTTTTATTTCAAATTCTTTTTAAAAACAGATAATTTCGCTTGCTTAAAATTTATGAATTTTAATAATCAGTTACTCATGCAACTTAAGAAAGCGATACATACTTTCAATCCAATTCACATAATAATATAGGTATACATTTGTAACTCATAAAATGTAGAATATTCAAATAATTTATAAGTCCTACATTTCTAATTGCTACGTAAATAGATGAAAAGTGTGTACTTTTTCCTTTATAATCTATAAATCATATACTATAAAACAAAAACGACAATATGAAATTTAAAGATTTTTTTTAATTTGTGCAAGTTATAACTTGAAAAATATATCTATTTTCAAACGCCTAACAAATAGCTGAATGATTAAAATTGCACTTTAGATTTAACTGTGGGTTCGATTCCTTTTCTATTGTTAGAGAGATTTCAGGGGCTTATAATCTACTACGTTCGAATATATAATAAAAAAATGCATTTCTCCCTTGCATAAATTTTTTAGGGAATTATGAGCAGATAAAAAACTGTTATACAATTGGAAATTTAAAGAAAGAGAAATTATTTGTTTTTCCACCAATCGTTGCTAGGTTTTGGCACTGCATATTACATATCTTGATAGCTATTGTAAGGATTTCTTTTAAGGAACTCAGCGTTTTTCACTTACATGAACTTTTTCGTAAGTAAGATCTACAGGAAAAACTTTTCAGGTGCATCTCTGGTGCGACAGTTTGTGCAGGGTAGCTTGCTGGGAAAAGATGATGTTCTCTTTTGCCAGATGAGTTCAGTACTAGTCCCCGGAGAGACTACCCTCAGTAAAATTTCCTTAGAAGGCAAAACTTGATAAGAAAGAAGTTTGCCAGCTGAAGTGTCGACTTCATCTCTTCGTTGTGGTTGGAAATACTGGCACGTTTTATTGTTTCTAGAGGTATTGTGGAATGGAGAGGAAGAAAAAGTAGCCATGCATCGTGATAATCCCGTTTTCACATTGACAACTTTTGGCATTTAAACTGAGTGTGCAATATCATACAATGACCAATGAAATATTTAGAAAGATGGAATTATATCTTATCTATCGCAATACTGAATTATTTCGTCGGCCATCCCTTGGTTTGAATTTTTTTGCTTGCATTCATCATACCCTTTATCTAACCAAACATTGTGCTTTAAGAGTTAGGTGGAAGCAGCCGGGTGGAGGTAATTCGGAATCAGGGACCAAGCAGAAAATCCCCCAATATTTAACGTGGCCGAGAAATCAATAAACTGCTAAACGTTTCAGATCAATGTTCCACACAAGAACAGTTTTCTTTAGTTGTTGTGAAATTCCTGTCGAAAATGAATGCATTATTGAAAAATATCCCCACAAGTTATTTCGAAAAAACTTGTGACACGACTCTTTATAATAAGTGTTCTATAATTATTTTCTACGTTCGAATGCTTGACACAAGTGCTTAAAATGAAGGATTTATAACTAATTTGATGTATGAATACAAGACACACACATCTTCGTAAAAGAAATGTTCTACAATTATTTTACCGCTTCGAATGAGATTATGATGTTAATACTAAAAATGGATGTCATAGAAACGCTTTGCAGATTCGAATGCATGTGACACAGATCTTCAGAAAGAATTAATAATCCCTTATGACACAGGTTTGAATGCGCGACAATTCTTTAAAATGAATATTTAATGATAAAGTACAAATCGACTATATGGTACAACGTCATGAAATATATATTTTAATCATCGTGTTGGTTCGCGTGCATGCATGACACAACTTCTTAAGACGATTATCTAAGGATTCTTCCACTCGTTCGAATACCTGACACAGTTCTTTAAAGTGAATCTTATAGTCATTTTTCCCGTTCAAATGCATAACACACATTTTTAAAAATCATATTTTACAGATTCGAATTGAAAGAATGGGAACTTACATGTCGACACTGCATATCAAACCCATCTGTTCGATGCGGATCCAAGCATAAAATACAGCAAACTTTCCACCATGACCAACATCAGTTGATAATAAAGAGGCAAATAACATATTATTGATTTGATTCGAAGGCAATAATATGTTTAAAACTGGTTTCAAGCCTAAAAAAAGCAGAAAGAGGAAATACGCTGTTCGCAGAGAGATATGTAAAACTGAAAGGGGGAAGAAAAGAACATTGTTTTGACAAGTAATATTTATCTAAAAAGCAGGCACTTTTTTGTTGGCCAGGAAGCAGTTTAATAAAGTCTTTCGCAACGCCAGGCAGAGAGAATCGCGTGGGGAAAGAGAGAGCGCCGGCACATCACAGAGATTGCTATCGCCATCGAAACCATCCATCATCCCTGGCACACGCGCTACCTCCCCCCTTCCTCTGCATAACATTCGCCCAAAATAACGCAGTCCGTCGTTAGTGTATTAAATTGATAACAATACAAGCAAATTGGTAGTTCTAACATTCACGAGTTACGAGGGACTCAAAATTCCCCTTGTTTATGTCCCATCGATGAATAGAGATTTTTGGACAGTTAAATACTCGCTTCGAATATCACTGGCGAAGAGTAACGGCATTGAAGATTTACCACACGGAGAATTTTTTTCTTCCTCTTTTTTTGTACCAAACGCATAACAAAATTATTAATGGTTTCCTCTATTATCAATGACTTTTAAACACTAGTACAGTGAAATTCATATGTATCAAAGTAAACAGTTCACAAATTACATGTTAACTTTTACATGCTACACAAAAGATGTAAAATCCTTTTATTTTCCCAGTAATTAAATATTGAACATCTTACTCGTTTTTACATTTTTGGAGAACTTCTCAGGCAGTAAACCGTATTCATGAGTCATTAGGAAGAAACTGGGAAAATTCCTAAAAATCCATCCAGATCAGTGATTCTCAGCCTTTTTTTTTGTCACGACACACTTTTAATGATTTCAAAATTCGCACACACACAAAAAAAGATAAGTTTAGAAGTTGTTGACTTATCTATAACTCACTGTGTAAAATAGTTTATGATAATAATTTTGAATTTAAAATAAAATAATAGAATATGTACCATAAGAAAACAATACATTTATTACAAGGGATTAATTAATACGTAGTAATAAGGTATTTTAAGGAGAAATTTGAGGTTGATAATTTTTAGTAAATTTCATTTGTATTTGGTCGTAAAAATGGCAATAGTATTCTCAAATCGTCTTCTATATTTAATGAAACGTTTTCTATATAAAACAGTATGGTTAAAGTAATAACCTCCTATACATTCTGTATAAAACGTCTTCGACATAAAAACTTAAAAATATCGGGAACGATATTTTTTGTTGTTAATACTGAAATTTCTGTTGGTTAATATTAAAAATCCAAATTCACAAAAATAAGATGTGGAAAATGGTAATTGTAGATACTGGGAACACTAGAAATTTCTTCACGTGGTGCAAATATTTTACTTTATGAAAGGTCACAGTTATCGAAGATAAAAACAGTTTTTAATTGTAAAAAATTATGTACTTATTCATAAAAATAACTTTTTTACAATTTACTTTTCTTCATTTTAAGCAAATTAAATTTGCAATAAATAAAATAAGGCATAATTTTTACTTGCATATTTCTAAAATTGACAGCACACAAAAATGCCACTGTACAGAGGTTGACAATCACTAATGATAAACGCGCATTCTGAAAGTGCTGCAACTTTTAATGTTTAAAACAGGCTGGTATTGTACTCGAGATTTTCTATTCGGAAGAGCACACATTTCTATCATTAAGTCATGTAATATTTATAGAATATGGAATAATTTAAAAAGTTTTTAGAAAAATTACTTTTAAGGAATAACATATTCAGAATATTTAAAGCATACTATATTTATAAAAGTGAAATAAAAATCAGAAATATGTTTTTCAGAAGCAGCTTAAAAATCTAGACAATGTCGCCAATTAATCTTCAGATTTCATTAAATGGGTATTCTGTGCTAAATCTAAAAATTCTTCTAATTTTTCCCCTTTCTAGAATGACCATATGCGTAATGTCCTTAGTTTTGATCCTTTTATTATTGCTGAATTTTGCGAGAAAATAAACTTTATAGGAAAGCTATTTCGGGTAGCAAAAATATAGTAACTTTAGCTTATTCGGATTCATAGCGGAGAACTGCAAAATACAAAAACATGTCCATAGTCAAATTTTTTTTGAACACTTTTCTTCAAATTTTAGCATTATTCATTAAACATGTTCCCAGACATGTTTAATGAATAGTGTGGGCTATATTTGAAAGAAAAATTCATAGTAAAATCTTTGGTACAGGGAGTAAAAACGAAGTCTGAAGACGTCGACATAACTTTCAACTATACCAATAATTTAAGGATATAGATATCATCGAATTTATTAATATTAGTCACATGGAATTTGCTTGCCACATATGCAGAATGAACCCCATATCATTAACATTTAATTTTTTAAACCATAAGCCTTTTAGGAAAAGAAAAAAGGGTAGAGGCCCAGGTTGAAATAGACGGATTGTGTAGAAGGAGATTTTGAAGATCTCAAAAGTAAATAATTGAAGATCAATTGCCAAAAATAGATCGGAATGGAAGAAAGTTCTGGTAAGATCTTCCCTCATCAGGAGTTGCCGTTTTAATAGAAGAAGAAGACATTAAACAAACAACGTGAACACTTGCGTACGAGCGGATACATGTTATTTTATACACGTCTTATTGAAGTAATTTATAACAAAGTAATACACTACTGGCCATTAAAATTGCTACACCAAGAAGGCGACATGCTACAGACGTGAAATTTATACGAAAGGAAGAAGGTGCTGTGATATGCAAATGATTAACTTTTCAGCGCATTCAGACAAAGCAGGCGCCAGTAGCGACACCTACATTGTATTTAAAAGAGGAAATTGTTCAGCCGGTTCCTCATACACAAATAGCATTTGAACGTTGTTGCCTGGTGAAAAGTTGTTGTGATGCCTCGTGTAAGAAGGAGAAATGCGTACCAGCACGTTTCTGACTTTGATAAAGGTCGAATTGTAGCGTACTGGGATTGCGGTTTATCTTATCGCAGTATTGCTGCTCGCGTCGGTCGAGATCCAATGACTGTTAGCAGAATATGGAATCGATGGGTTCAGGACGGTAATACGGGACGCCATGCGGGATCTCAAAGGCCACCTATCACTAGCAGCCGAGAAGGCAGGCATATTATCCGCATGGCCAAACGCCAGTCACTACGGTTGATGAACTGTGGCGTCGTGTTGAAGCTGCACGGGCATCTGTACCTGTATATGCAATCCAATCTCTGTTTGACTCAATGCCCAGGCGTATAACTGCTGTTATTACTGCCAGAGGTGGTTGTTCTGGGTACTGATTTCTCAGGATCTATCCAGCCAAATGTTTTGAAAATTTAATCACTTGTTATTTCTAGTATAATATATGTGTCCAATAAATATCATTTTGTTATCTGCATTTCTTCCTGGTGTAGCAATTTTAATGGCCAGTAGTGTATTTGTCCAATAAATATTATTTTGTTATCTGCATTTCTTCCTGGTGTAGCAATTTTATTGGCCAGTAGTATATTTGCAACGAAATATTAAATTTGAAATTAGTACACTTTTTTTTTCAATGAAACACTGTATTTCGTTTTCCAAACACCATTTCCTTGAATACTTTCTAACTAATCACACTATTCAAACGGTATTTACTATGTTAATTTGATGTAATATGATTAATTAATGCAGCAGTTAAGGAATATTATCAGAATATAAAAAGAACATTTGAGGTCAATAAATTCATTATACTTTATAAAAACCAAAGATTTGCTTGCGACAAACATTAAATTCTGAGCACATAAGGATGCTGATATAATGTCAATGCATTTTTAAAATGAACATAAATTCAAACGTTTTGCAACATTTCTGAGTGCGACAGATGAAAGAACTAAACTGATTTTCTTCAATGTCTAGTCCGTAGGCAGTACAAGGAAAAGTGTTTGATTGATTATTCTAGGGTCATTCTAGGGTCAAACAGTAGCTGATTCAATCAGAACACGGATTTAAATCGTATTCCAAATTACCACAAACACCCATGTCAGAAATGAGAATAGAACTCATGACCTATTTGAATGAAAATTTAAGGGTTTAGCCATTAAACTTCTAGTTACATAATATTGGTGAAAAACGTCTCACTACATTGTTCATCATATCAAGAGTTTTCCCAAATAAATGAGATGAATGTATGAAATAAAAAGAGTAAAATATTTATAATGAATTCTGACATTACGTCACAAAGCATTATTGAAAAGGAAATTGAGATCTTAATTTTAAAGAAGCATGAGGTATACCAATATTATTAATTTTATAACAAAAACAATTTTAAAATATAAATAGCTAATACAAATAATACTGACCTAATATCCAGTAAAGCCCGTTTGCAATTCATTTAAAACAAAAAATATTGAGATGCAAAAAAATGTTTATACGGACAAAAAATAAATAAATAAATAAATAAATAAATAAATAAATAAATAAATAAATAAAATAAATAAAATAAATAAATAAAAAATAATAATAAAAAAAAGAATTAATGCAATGCTAGTGTGTTATGAAATCGTAGAATGATTAAATCTTAGCAGCAAGGATTAAACAAAGAGTGTGCAAAAGTTCCAACACTTTTATCTCAAGCAGAGAACCAGAAAGGAGCAACAGTTATAGCTAGCGCATTTGCCCAAAGTGAAGAGTACAACTACCAACATGTGGTCTGGTTGGTTAGGGTGTTTATCCTCGCTACCAGAAGGTAGTGAGTTCGCATATAGACCCAACTAAAAGTTCGAAGTGTCCACTAATGGAGTTTAATGTAAGTTAATAAGTTTTAATGTAAGTTTAATATGTCGTGGTCGCAATGTCCTCCAAGTGAAATGATCCTTCGGAGGGTGTGAGGCCAAGTATTGGAGAGTCTTCTGCTTGGTCCCTGCTTTTAAATCTCGAAAATTAATTCCCAGTTGTTTCTGTATAACTGATAGAACCTCATGTAGAGTTAGGTAACAAGAAGCATGCTGGTTCAATAACAATTACCATTGTGTTGTGCTTCGTACGAGTGTTCTTTCTGACTTTTTGAATGATGTATTTGTTTTGAAATTCGTGCATAAAAATATGCTCATTATACTCTGTTTCATCACGTACCTGTAAGCAAGGTATCTTTTGGTATTAAATTACCATTGCATTACAACTTTGCAAATAAATATTTTTCGTTTTTATTTCAGTATTCGAAATAAGATAAAACCAAAAAAGCGCTTCAAGCAGTCTCATATTGAAGAATAAAGCCACTTTCTTATGCATTGATACTTTTTTCGATGGCCGTATTTGCCCGCATTTCAATCATAAGGGGAAGAGACAAATTTTTATTAGCGGTATTGTACACAACTGACATAATATTAATTTTAGGAATAGGTGTGTTAATATCATACTTACTTATTTAAAACTTCTTTGCAATTAAAAGATTTTCCGTAATCTCACCGGAACCTTATTCTTTGAAGAGCGGTTGAACATCGCTCTTCAAAGCATAAGGTTCCAGGTTCGATCTCATCAAATGTTAAATAAAGGAAGATGGACCTTCATTCAGATGGACATGGTCTTCTGCAAACATCTCGTTTGGGACTTTTCTGGGTTTCTTTCCTTGTACATCTGCATGCTATCCATTGTCTGTGAAAAATATTCACGGAAGAGGCAATTATTTATTATTATGCAATTTACACAATTTACGTCGTACATAAATATGTTTTAAAATATATGTAAGGTATATAAATATAAAAAATATATTTTAAAAAATGTATAAATATATAATATATATAAAACATATTTAAAAAAATATTGAAATTCTCGTCTCCAACATCATTTTATAAAAGTTGTCCCACAATTTTAAAGAGTTTAAATTTAAAAAATAATAATTATATCATAAAAAATATCAATTAACATTGAGTGATGGGAAATAAATTACGCTAGTAATGAATTTTAAAAATTCAAGTGAATGCCTTAATTAAGATTGTCATGCAATATATTTTTCCATGTGACTATTTCTGCGGACCGGAACCCCTCAACTACCAACTACCTCATAATTTTGAATAACAGATTAAGTGACGAAGTCGGCACTTGAGCTGGCACAATTCCTCACTAGGAAGACATACAAGTCACTATGAAACTTTTAATTTACACTAGCAGTCACAGCATGATGGTCTTCAACGGGGTCAGGTATCGAACCCGCTTTCCTCGAAGCACAAGAGTGACACTGTTCTCTGACGGATTAGCATCGTTCATTAATTCTTCAAGAAAATTTTATTTTGTAATATGTGTAAGCAAAAAAAACCAACGTTAAGGATAATTTTTAAATTGATTTTGGAAAAAGAATCTATTAAATTTATAAAAATAAAATATTGAAAAAAGAACTTAAAAAAATCATGAATATTATTAAAGGAGAAACTTAAAATTTCCATTTAAATAAAATGATTGGGAATAAATGACAAGAAAATTAATTGCATAAAATTTTCAACAAATAAATGGAAGAGTAATGGAATAAATGGATATAAAGCACTTTATTTTGTAAGTCTGTTTTACAAAATTATGATCAGGTTGGTAGCTGTATTGCCAGGTTTCTGATTTCACTTCTACAGATTATGGATTCCAGTCAGATTAGATTTACTATGTATAGAAAATCCAACCATCGAGCAATTATAATAACAACAAAAAATAAAAAAGTCGAAAACTTAGTTTAATCTGACGAATTCTATTATATTAAAATTGTAGAATTTTACGTGAAATGTCAAAGCAAGATTATTTTTCAGTAAAACATTTTTGTATGAATTTTTCTCCAACTTAAAGTGAAGAAATATTATTTATCCAAGCTTCATTGAAAGGTTATCTGACATTATATTTTGAATTTTCTAGCAGCTGAAATTTGTAAGTTTCTTTCAAGCAACGACTGTGCTGGATTGGTTTACTTTGTCGCTTAACCGTCATATATTACAGACGAGAACTAATTAGACTGGGAGCTACAGTTCAAAATAAATTTCGAGTCACTATATACATCTAAATCCAACTTGGGATTTGAACCCACGAACTGTTGAAGTAAAAACAAGAATACTAATCATTCGGATGCTATCTCAGCCAAGCATGCACTGCATGCCTTTCGGAAAAACATTTATCAATAATGGGCTCGCAGGAAAAGAGATCTATTGGTGGTGGTGCTTGATAAACTATGAAGCCTCACCCCTTTAAGTGTCATCAACAGGCCATAATAGTAAGACCATTGTTTTTAATGGTTCAATCCCAGTCACTGCTGATCATCGAAAAAGAAATATTTCTCTTCTGCCTTCTGCATACACGTCTGTCGGGTGGGTGGGATACTCGGAAATTTTGCGTGTTTTCTTCCTTGCGACAACCGAATATGCTTCATTATCTATGAAAAATCCTCAGGGAAAAGAAATTTATGTGTTGGCCATTAGAATACCTTATGATAGTTTTAAGTAATTAGGCTGTGTGCTAGTAGTAATGAAATACTCAACTCTACAGATGAGCATGTAGAATGTGACTCCCATATTCCATTATTCGGATAGTGACTTGTATAGAACTGGAAATCCTTCAGTTTGAAGAGTACGATCGTTCCATTAGATAACAATTATAGCACACCAGTATGTATATCTTTTGAATTTTCCATTGTTGGTTTCAGGAGGCAAATGAGACTGCTATTAAGCTTTCTTCTCTGTTCAGTTTATCACAGAAGCAATAGGAACCAGCCATAAAGAAAAATCTTTTTTACCATGATTTATATTTCAGAATTGGCTTAACGTCAGGTTTCTCAACTCATTCACACGGTTTTTGTGAAGACGATTAAACTTCTGAATGTGAAACACTGCTTTGGAATTCAACAGTTCATGTGTTCAATCCCCATCTCTGAAGTACGTTTTTTGACACAACTTTCTAGACTGCCTAACAGTCTAAGGCTGTTATAAAATATTTAACATCCATTACGTAATTACCTTCTGGGAGGACTTTTCATAGAAAGTGCGTGGTATTCATGTGTCACAAGGAAAAAAAAAAACATTTAAAATTCAGGATTACCCACCCTGCAGACGTGCGCGCAGGAGAACCACGACATTATTCTCCTGTTAGTAAGTCGAATCGAATCCTTGATCTTATTATTTATGGAGAGCTGTTCTGTTAGGCCTCGGTGAGTCTTATGAGTGGATTCTAGTAGGGATTCTGAATCCACTTTAAACGACCAATTTAGATCCACATGTGCAAAAACTATACATAGAGTTTTTTTTTCTAATTGCGGATACCCTTGAGTAATTAACCCATTTGCCGCAACAAGGTCGGAAACTGCTACTCATTTTATCGTTACCCGGTGGGCACCTGTGAGTCAAGTCACGGAGGTACGAGTAGCATCGCCCACGCCACACCACCACAAACCCGTTTATAGGGCGAGCCACATTCATCCATCATCTGAGCAAAGGACAAGAAACAAAGAGAGAGAAAGAGAAAGAACATCCATGCCCGAGTCGGGATTCGAACCCAGGTCCTCCCCATCCGAGTCAGGTATTCTAACCACCAGACAGGGTGGACGGCATACATAGAGTTATAAATAAATCAAAACAAGCGAGAAAAAATTTAATCTCATAATTTTTAACAATCTGATTTTAAATTCAAAATTTTACATTATGTTAGCACAGGCTCTACCCTTCAGATCAAAAATTCATTGGTTCGATTCCAATCTCAGGAGTAAATGCTTATATTATCATCAAAATCCACTTTTTGTTGCTGTCTTTTGGAATGTGTTCACGTGGGCAGAAAAGGACCATTACGTAACAAACATTTTATGGCTACCGGATTCTTCTATCATAAGTAATTCACATATGCCTTTATGTTATATTAACAGATACAGGATTAAATCACTCCACAATTAATTAATTAGGTTTCGATTATTATTCATAGTGATCCCATAGTTTTCCCCATCAAAACTTGTAAATTAATACGGCATTGAGGGATAGTATGGAGTTAGAGAATCACCAAGGACTGTTAAACTGAAAGAAAAACGATTTATTAGATAAAATACATGATAGAAGTTGCCAACAAGGGCTCCTAATAACACTTTCATCGAGAATTAGAGAGAGAAATGTGTTGTCACACAGGTGGTTACGACTGCAGCGCCGCTTAATCCGAAACATTCTTAAAACATTCTTAAATACATTCGAAAGGAAGACTCACTATCTTAAAGGGAGAATATTTAAAAACTCTGTGTCTACTTTTTGAGAATCATGATCAAAAGTAATGTACTAAATTCAAACAACAATTTCAAACTTTAAAAAGGATTTTTTTATTTCAATAATAGTAAATACAAAGGAAAAAATAAGTTTTAATAATAGTAAATAATATCCAAAATATACTTATTTCAATAATAGTTACTTTATTTGGTTTAATCAAAAACTACTACGCGATTGAAATTATTTAGATCAGGGATGCCAAGACGTCGACCGCGAAGACATTTTAGGTAGTCCGCGCGACCATTCCAATAATGACCTCGGATATTAACGATTTTATTTATGACTTATGGCATAGAATTAATGAATTATTTAAAATAAAAATTTACCACAGTTTTTGCGTTAAAACCTAAAACAAATTGTCCAAAGTAAGGCACTGAATTTTTCGTTTTACAGAGGAATTAAATCGAAACAATTTGACAAAGTGGGATACTTATTATTATTGACAAAGTGGGATACTTATTTATACGGCTACTTAGATTATATCCAGTAGCCGGCGCATGATAGTGACGCGCCGAGTCGTCTAGTCTTACCCGTCACTTCTGACCGTTTAGTTTCACTTCTAAGTTAATCGTCTTACGTGGCAGGTCACTCGCTTCCTACCGCACTGATACGAATTTGTTTCAAAACAGTTGAATGTTCGAACTGCTGTTCGAAACTGTATATACGAAACTGTTGAATTTGTTTTTCAACAACCCGTCCAAAATGACTCAACCAGGCACCAGTGCTAAAAGAAGTAAAACATACCATTAATCACAATGAGTGGGAGGATGATTTCTTTTTTGTTATGGTGAAGAAGAAATGTGTTTGTCTCATATGTAACTCAAGTGTGGCATTACCAAAAAAAAGCAAACATCGAAAGATATTTTAAAATCATGCACTTAAAATACGCTACAGACTTTTCAATCGGCAGTGAGCTTCGAAAAGTTAAAGTGCATGAATTAAAGTCGAATTTACATTTACAGCAATCGGTATTTACGAAACCAGGCACATAAGCTAAAGCAGTAACATTGGCGTCGTTTAAAATTACAGAAGTTTTGATAAAGCGAAAAAAAACCATTCGAAGATGGAGAATTGATAAAAGATGCTTTCATTAAAGCGGGAGAAGTGCTTTTCCACGATTTTAGAAACAAATCTGAAATAATATCCTCAATAAATAATATTTCTTTGTCGCGTAACACTGTGATCTGACGGACTGAAGCTATGAATAATAATTTGGAAAATTTATTAAATGACGATATAAAAGCTTCTAAGTTCCTATCACTTCAATTTGATGAATCCACAGCTATTAGTGACATTGCACAGTTATACCTTTTTGTGAGAATGGTTTCGAAGATATGACTTCAAAAGAAGAATTATTAACTTTAATTCCATTGAAAGGACAAACGAGGGAACAAGATATCTACAATTCATTTAAAAACTTTATTGATAAGACAAGATTTTTAATGTATAAATTGGTCTCTATTACAACAGATGGAACTTCAGCAATGATCAGGAATTGAACAGGTTTTATTGCCTTTTGCAATAATGATGAGGAAATTCTCATTTTACCAGCTATCATTGCGTTATAAATCAACAGGTATTGTGTTCAAAAACACTAGTCTAATGATATAATGCAAATTGCTTTTAAAATCTTCAATTCAATTCATTCAAGAAGTCTTCAGAGATGACAATTTCTGGCGCTTTTGGAAAAAACTGAATCAGAATACGGAGATCTCTTATTGCACACAGACGTGAGGTGGATAAGCCGTGGTGCTTTTTTTAAAAAGATTTCGTATTCTGTTACCAGAAATGAGAAATTTTCTACAAATAAAAGGAAAGCACATTACTGAATTGTAAGATGGAAAATTGCTCATGAAACTAGCTTTTCTCTGCGATATCACTACAAAACTTAACGACTTAAACCTAAATCTACAAGAAAAGAATAAATGTTTAATAGACATGATGAGTGCGATTGAAACTTTCAAAGAAACGATAAAAAGGTATGCGTCCCAATTAAGAAAACATGAATTGAGAAACTTCAAAAACATGGAAGAAGAGTGCATCCATAATCCAAACCGAGACTTCGAAGATTTTGCTGAAGACTTAGATGTTTTGTTCGAAGAATTTGAAAGAAGATTCACTGACTTATTTAGGTTGGAAGAAATACTCAATTTTATGATATTTCCATTTAATGAAATTGTCAACATTGAGGGAGTATCTGAAAAAATAGGACATTTAATAGATACCACTTCAGTCACAGTCGAGGAAGAAATGATTAAATTAAGATGCGATATATTTCTTAAATCCAGAGCATCTAGCGATACTGATTTTTGGAAATTAATTTTTGAGGAAACGTTTCCAAGTATTTACTAATTAATTTTGTATTTGAAATCATGCTTTGAATCGACGTATCTTTGCGAATCTGCTTTTTCAACCATGAACGCCATGAAAACTATACATCGGTCGCGTTTAACATATGAACATATAATTTCGTGTTTACACATTGCAATAAGCTTGTATCAGCCCCAATATGATAATCTTGTCACAGATATACAGTGTCAAATTTCATCTAAACAAAGTGAATTGGCTTGTTAATTTTTATGTATATGAATACTTTGATTATTTTCGTCAGTAAATTTTTATTTTGTAAATACTAAGTTTTTTTTTTTTTTCTTTAAACATATACGTTATTTTTGCCATTGGTAGACACCTTCAATTTTTTAAATGTGGAGTAGAACACGGATCCCAAAAAATTGGCCATCCCTGGTTTAAATAAATGGAATCGAAAATGCTTTTATCAGTTAAGTAAATATAAATAATTATGAATAAACTTTTGAAGTTAGAATTTATATTATCAAATCAGCAATTTTATTGTTTGATCTTAGAAAACATCGTGGTTGCTAATTTTGCATGATTATAAATGCACGTATAGAAAATTTCGTTTGTTACTGCAAATAATTGTTGCTTTCAAAATGTAAGAGTACGGATGCAAATTAAATCTAGAAATCCAATTAAAACTTTGTTCATAAATTTATGCAAGTATATAACAGTTAAAATTGATTACTTTTGTGAAAGCATGCACGAAAAATTCCGCTTGAAAATACAAACTAACGTTAATTTTAAAATGCAAAACTACTCACAGAATTCTCGTGTCAAATAACCTAATCTAAAATTTGTAAATAATTTTAATAAAAATTTATATATTTAATTTATTTGGATAAAAATTTACATAAGTAGTAATGATATACTTTGAAAATAAAAAATTTTCATTTACAAATGTAGTAAATAATTACTAACTTCGGTGACTATATATAGAACTCATACATCTGCTAATTCAATCAAAAATTTTGGTGATGAATATTTATTACCCATCGAAAACAGCTTTCAGAAAATTTTTATAAATATTTTTACTCTTTGATTTCAAGGTAAACTCACAATATTATTTAATAAATAATATCACAATATATTCTTATTTTGTAATGATTGAGACTCACTCTGGGAGTATATATATATGATGTAAGCAAAGAAATATTTGAATTACACTAATGATATGAAGAAGTTAGAATAACGCTTGCTGATTGTGGACTAAGAGAGATACGTTGAATATTTCATTTTGAATTTTTGTAAAATTATATTATTTTTCTTTTTTACTAACTATAAAATGGTTGTTTCTTTCGTTACTGTTGACATCTTGTGGACGTCACTTTATTTTACTTATAATTGGTCTAAGAGTTAAATAAATAATTGTTTTCACCAATAATGTTAAATATACAATTTTGCCCACCAATCAAAAACCAGTAAATTTGTCAGTGGGATTAGATCTTCAGAGACCAATTGAAATGAAAATTATGTTGAATATCTTAGTGGGATTGGTTATTTTATATATTCTTGGAGATTTTATCTCGATACCACCATTTAAAAATAAATACTTATAAATCATTAAGTAAAGGTAAATTTATTTCATGTATAATGCAAAACACATTAAGTATTAATATTTGATTGTATATGCAAGCAATAAATAAATCACAATTAGTGTGGTAAAAATATATGCACATATATCTATACAAAAATATATGTGCATATATTTTTGTGCGTCATATGCATTAATATAACAAAAAGTTGGAATACTGAGTTATGAAAATATTGTTTTTATTTCTCAGTATGTAAAAATCATTTTGTGATGTTACTAATGAATGTTTGTGAAAAACTTCGCACACTCACTATCAATTTTAAATTTTGGGTACTTCATGTACAGAGTAGCTAATATTTTAAAAATTCTACTGTATAAACCAATCATTTTATAAAAGTTTCCAATATTGTAATCTTATTGTGCGTATTAATTGTTACGAGACAGAGATAGCCATGGTTTCAAGCGAATTCCAATGAGTAACAGAAATACGTATGCTGACACAAGTCGTTTAACCATAACTTTGAAAACATTGCATCATTTTCGCCTGATGATTCGTTTGATTTGAATTCAAAAAGACTTTGAAGAACATTTTGTGGGTAAAACATTTATTGTTCCAAGTAAGCAAAAAACATGTCAATAAGATATATCATATGAAAGCATGTCAATCTAATAAGTATTTGCATATTTATCTACCATTAACTAGACTTCTCACCAAAAGCTTTTGCAAAATCATTGAAAAATTCAAATAAATTCATAATTTTTTTTTTCATAAAGTTTATAAATTTTTTAAGTTACATTTTTTATTGTAACTATGAAAATTAAAGGATGACTGTATTCTGTGCAATTTCTGTAAGAATTACGAATAATTCATTGTAAAAAAAAATGCCTTTTTAAAATCACGAAGTAATAATTTAATTTTCATTATAATTGAATTTTCATTATTTCTAATTTTTTTTGATATTAGGTTATGGCAGGTAGTTTTAGACTTTGAGAAGAATATGGGTTATAGAGACTTGTATTTTTCATGGTTTCTTCTATTGAAGGCAACTGTTGTCTAATTTTTTGAATATCTGTTATTTTTCAGCGGATCTTTCTTAGTGATATCGTAAAAATAATCTTCAAAGAATTTCTGTTAATTCTTGTGGAAAAGTAGTATTTAATATAATTTTTACAAGGACAAAGAGTTATTTATAGCAAAATGATGAGTAAATTAAAATAAACCCCTCGAAATACAACTTTACTTATATTTTAAAGAAAGCATTAATTTAATTTCTATTAAGAATTTTTGATTTTTTCAAATATATGCCATTTTTTCCATGAGTGTTGCTTTACTTTAACCATATAATTTTTTTTTAATTAATTTAGGCATTAAATTTTATACAAAATGTGTTGCAGATTTGATATCAGTTTCTAGCATTGAGATAACAGTAATATACCATGATTTCTTATTTTTAATACAATCTGGTAAAAGGACGAATATATCACTAGTTTTTTAAAGCACCATGCAATGATGAGTTATACTGCTTATGTGACTATTGGTGATGTTGACTATGATAATAATTGATTTAATTTTAAATTTCTTGTGTTCTAAAACTGGCAACGGCTTTATTAACTATATAGATATTAAAGGTTGGTGTTTCACATAGTACTTATGACTATAGTTTTTGGGTATAAGCCATGGCTAAATTGTTATTTGACAGGCATAATTTTTCATTTTTGTCAGTATGAGCACTGGTACATTTTTACAAAAGGAAAATGCCTCATGAAGTAAAGCAATAATGGACAAGAATAATGCAGATGGGCAAAGTGATTGGAATAATTATAGAGAATTAGAAATAATATAATTACTTGTTGCTAATGATATTAAAATTTTATCTATTAGGAGAAAATGTGTTATGTATTCATGACAGTGTATGCAATAGCAGAATTCTTTGAATCAACAAGAATGTTTTAAAAAATACCACTGTTTTGAAGACCATTAATTATGTATTTTTCTGAAGTTTGAGTTTGTTTTTTTTAAAAAAACTGCCACTTTTGATATTCAATAAGGAATTAATATAATTTATATAAATGTTATTTTAATTAAAAATATGGAAGAATTACAGTATAAAACTAGTTTTTTTTCTTTAAAATGTAATGGTTATTTCATGCTTAATTTTTGGCTGTCAGATTGTATCCAAAGGAGTTAACATTCTGATGTAAATTACCTTTATGAGTAAATAGTGCTTCAAAGATGTCAAAAAGGAAGACTTACACCATCTTTACAATGCAATTGTTTCCCACATATAATGGATGGACATTAAAATATGTTAATGAATTGCAAGAAAAGAATGCCGCCGCAATCTCATATAAAAATTAATTTAAATGATCTTTTAGACTGTGCGTTTTCCCTCGTATGTAAGAAAACAAAAAACCAACTTACTTCATTATGAATCATTCTCTTAAAAACCTCATTTAATATCATAAGTTATGAAAAAAATGAAGATATTCTTCATTCTGTCTCGTTGAACATATTGTTCTGTGCCCCAAAGATCAGAGAGCGCATCATTAAGAATGCCTTTCTTAATTAATTCATATTGGCACTTTTTATGTCTTCATTAAGTCCCTCTCGTTGTATCTTAATTTCGCACCTGTATACGTGGGATGCGACTAAAGAAAGAGCCGCTCTTAACCGTGATTGGAGGAATTGTTCTTCATATCACGAATAAAAGCAAATGAAAAAGCAACATGCATTCCATAAAAAATTAAAACTGCTTCGTTTCCAAAAGATCTTAACTATAAGGTTGTAAAAAAGGTCAGAAAAAAAATGCAAAGATCTTATAATTCAATGAACACTGAGAAATCCCTTTACTGTTTAAGTTGAAATAATCAAATATAGCATTTCAATACTGAAGTATCGAAATGCTTATTTTTCAATACTGGTGTTATTTGCCGATTATCCATCGGTGATCGCCAACGCAAAACTTGGGGATATAGTCTGATATTAAGCACACACATATATTTCAAATTTGAACCACGTTGTTATTTGGGTATATCTTGATTTCCACGGTGGCTGAAATTAAAAGGACGTCAAGATATCACCAAGCTACAATCACTCCCATATCATTTGCGGCATTCCTATCTAAGCAACTGGTTTCAGTATGAAATCAATTGGCTTGTCTGTTCTATACGATTTTTGTTACAGGAATTCCGCAACGTAAGATTCTAGATGGGTGACGAGCCATACCTCTTTGGCTTTTATTTCACCTCTTAATTGAGCTCCACAATCTTTCCACATTTTGAGTATGAGCACCCATTGTTGAATCAACAAAATTAAAAGTATGATTGACATTTAAATGACTCTAACCAGCCTTTACAAGCTCGTCCATTTTGTAGACTACTCAATAATCTACATAAATTGTCAATCCTTCTTTTATGTTGTCGATAATCGTTGATATTAGCATGCTTGCTTCTCGATCCGGAACCCGAACAAAAAAACACTCACCGCTTTCACGGTATAACTTCGAATATTCCTTGTTATGAGAGTCCTCTGCCAGAGCTGCACGGGCGAACAAGCTTTTGTCAATTTTGACTATTTTTCCCGGACTGACAAATCTCTTTTCAGTTTTCGAAGTGACTCTAGAGCAGTGCTCCGCAACCGGTGTGCCGCCGCTGAAACACAGGTGTGCCGCCGCTTGAAATTACACAACATATTTATTTTAATGCAATGTACTCTAATACAAATTTACAATTTATAAAAACGAATTGTATATACTTACTATATTTCAATGCAAAACCATAAATAAAATAACAATTGTTTAGCACTTGCTATAATGTATTCACACAATAGAAGAAATGGATGTCAATAGAAGTAAATAGAAGATGGACTCTGTAGATTAAATTTGCGAATACGGCTCTAGCTAAAAATGTCATCACAACCAAT
>JAPDSC010006050.1:0-19905 GCA_026290005.1 Latrodectus geometricus
TTTTTTTTTTAGTTTATTAGCAGAATGATAAGAGAAAGAAAAAAATAAGGTCACCGGCAAAGTCAATGGCTTCAGGATGTGTTTAAAATTTATTGTTTGGAAGAAACTTCTTAGTATATTTTTGTGTTTTGTTGAATGGGTTACATTTTTTCTTAATACTTCGAGCTAACAGACAAGGACGAATTTTGTAGACGGTGTCTGTTTCTAATTGTAAATAAGTAGACCCTCAATACTCAGTTTTTCAGAGGAAAGGGTTCTTCTTCCCAAGAAATGTTTCGTCTGAAAGCGCAACAGTCGCCTCTGCGCTGCTTATTTGTGCACGTGAGTGTGTTTTGGGGTGAAGTTTAATCACTCTGAATCACTGGTATTATCAGCCAATTAAAACGCAAGGAAATATAAACCGCTTCGGAATTTTGCTGTAAGTACGTTTCTCGAAGAATAGGATTTAACAAAGCTTGTTTTTATTCATTTTAAGTTTCCGGCCAACTATTTATGGTTATCAAGACCTTTAAACATATCGAGTGTTGGCAACTTGGTGAGAAAAGGCGTCGTATCCATGGGTACGATATTTAAGTAGAGTTGAGTGGATATGAACTGTACTTTAAACTTTATGTAGCAGCCTAAAGTTCCTCAGCTGTGTGATGGGAGAATAGAGAGTGCTAGCTCAGATGTCGATAGTTCTTAGAACGATATTTAACATTATTTTTACCCGACACATATTTGAGAATGATTTGTTTGATGAACTCTTAACTCTTGACTTAACATTGAACTGTTGATGGGTGCAGGATATTTTGCACGTTGATTTGAACTGATGGGAAACTTTGTGACTGTTTTTTGCGTGGAACATATTACATTTTTTATTAGGTCCCCATAACCATCTCCTGAGTTTATTATACTTCAGCCTATTCCTAAGTTTTATGAAAACTATTTCTTAGAAGTGTGGGTGTCCTAATTTCTCCTGGTGGATGTTATATTATATTAAGAATAAGAACCGTTGTGTGATAAAGATAAAATTGTAATAAAAAGAAAAAGCCCTAACCAAGTAAAATTGGTCTTAAAAAAGATTGTTCCATTCTCCCTCCTTTTAAGGGCGCACAAAAATTTGCAAGAAACTATTTTATTTTGGATTTTTATTCATAAGTGTTTAATAATTTCCGTATTTTTTTATACAGAAAAGAAGTAATTATTTAATACATTCTTATTTTTATTGAACATCTGAAACTGTGGATATCTAGATCAATATTTCGATGTAATTCAGTATTCAAAAGAATATTCATTGCAAATTGAAATTGTTCAACAGTAATCTTTGCATATAACATTCATATGGTGTAATGCTCTAGAAAAATAATCAAAAATCATTATTCTGCAAAATATTGCTTTTCTTAAAATTCAATTAATTGTATTGCAATACGAATCCAACACTTTGCGTAGTTTTAAACTTCTGGAAAGCTGGGCGGATGTTGACTTTTTGCTTGAATACATATTTGGCTTATGAAAAAATGATTCATAACTTAATATTCTTGATTTATCAAGTTTTTTTTTTATTGTAAACTCTAATTTAGGTTTAAAAATGAAATAAAATTAAAGATATTATAAGTCCAAACCGCTGATTTATTTACCATTTTCAAATTTCTATATCAATCAATTCATGCATTCTTGTTATTCAAAAACAATCTTAATTATTATTATTATTATTAAGTTGTATTATTTATAATATAATTTCAGACAATTTTAGTCATCTGTATAAAAATAAAAAAAATATTTTTTTCATCACTCTTTAAATTAAAAAAAAATGTATAAGCCATTTTTTGAAATTCTTTCATCATAATTCTATTGCTACTCTACATAAGGCATTATTCCCCTGTGGCACTTAAAGCTGACAGCGTCTACTTGAACTGGAAATCAAAGAATTGAAGTACTCAGATCAATCGAATGCAATATTTCATTTCATTGATCAAAAAAAGTTCAGAAGGGGAGGAATACTGCATCGAAACAATCAAAAGCAATTAAAAAATTGATTCCAAGGTTTCCGAATTCTAGAAATATAGATCTGCTGACATAGAATATGATGCAATTTAATTTCATCGAATAAATATTCCGTAATTATTTATATTACATAAATTACAAACAAAGTCTAATTATATACAGTACAGAGAGATAAGTAAGCGTTAAATTGACGCTTAACTTTATTTAGATAATAATTTAATAGAAAATTTTATTAACTGAAATTTTTTTTCTGAAATTCCGATTATATTCTCTCTCTCTCTTATAGAGTTTTAGAAACTTAAAAATTCGATACAATGATCATATGTCTTAAAAAGGACTATCTTTGGGTGTCCAGACTACACCTGATATGTCCAAGTATCAAGTTTGGATGTTCTGGACAACCTTGGGACGATGTTTATTATCCAGGAATCTCGACATTCGATTTTCCATCTTTAAAAGTGGGGGAACATATTTGATGAAACTGATATCAACATCCCTTATGATATTCTAAGTTCTATCTTATTTCTTTTTTGGTTATTTTAAAGACTAATTAAGAGGCAGGTATAGTTGGAAATAATTTTAATTTGAAACTAAAATGGCTGCAGTTTACATAGAATGTGTGCTGCATACCCTTAAAAATAGATATCATTCTTCCCATTACTCCACAGGAATACCCCGAAATATTTCTTTGGATATAAACGTTCCAACTCTTTCTGCTACAAGAGCAATGTCATGAGTAACATTAGAAACAATACTTTGTGGTGTGCTCGTTACTAAAACAGGATTATTTACATGGGAATCTATTTTTGAATTGATGGATACATCGGCTGGATTCTGACTACCAGTTCCTGGCTCGTTAGTTTCAATGGATGCCCGAAATCCATTCTCATCGGCCGTGTACTTGACAATCCTGTAATGGCCTTCATCGTTTTGAGTCCTATAGGAACCTTCGATTCTGCCGTAGCCGTCGGAAGATTCGCTCCTGGTATTGCTGGCACCACTCTCGTCTAGCTTAATGTCATAACTGAAAAAATATGGCTTTGGAATGGTTGGATCGTTATGAGCTTCCTGGAAGTAGAATTTAAGCATAAATTTTATAATAAAGCATCTAAATTAATAAACTTTAAGTAATATTATTTGTAATTACAGTAAATGTATAAGAAAAAGAGTGACTGAAATATTATCTCGTGTCGGCCAATATTTACTGTTGAAGATAAATCTTTTGAATCTGAATGAATGTTGGAGAAAATGTTCTTTTTTACTTCCGATTTTAGGTAGTTTCCAATCAATATTACTTTCGCCAAATCGAAGTATCGGCACAAAAGAGATAATAATACAGCACTATCATATTTATAGAAAACAAAATGAATTTTTCTTTAATGAATGAAAAGACGATGAACATTTCATTTTTAATTGATTTTTTTTAATATTACTAAAATATTTCTGTTTGAATGAAAATAATACGTGATAAAATATTCATTAGTAAATTTTGCTATAGTTATATCATGAAAATCTGACATATCTTGTGCTATATATAGAGTATATAGCACAATATTTAAGGAAAAATAATTCCAAGGGTCAAATTTCCCATTATTTTGTGGGCACAACAACGAGCATGAAAAAGAACTGTGGTTGGAAATATTGATATGAGTCTTTTGATAATAGATTAAAAAACCTATGTTTATCACCACATTCAACATCACCAATCAAGGGCAAATTGGGGAGAAATCGAGAACTACCCTAAAGTATAGGCCACCCAAGTATTTCTTATATTTTTCTTAATAAATTCTGAATTTAATACCGTGAAAAGAATTTGTAACCTGATCTATCAGATCAGAAAATTCTTCCTGGTTGTATCTTTCATCAAGCTTATACTAAATTTAGATAAGCATAAAAACTTTCTTTTTATTGAATGCCAATACTGTCTTCAAGTGTTCAGTCAAAGCTGAGATTTTCCAATAATACATAAACAACAGGCCCGACGAGAGGGGGGGGGGAGGGGGGGTAAGATTCCCCGGGCCCGAAGTTATGAGAGGGCCCGGTTAACGTTCTTTTTTTTTGACTAAAAAATTTTTTTTGGGTTTTTCCCCGGGCCCGGCATTGTCTCTCGACGGCCCTGATAAACAATGAGCATTTTTTTAGTGACATGAAAATATATATATGTTACCGTGAAAGACCGAAATCAGGGAATGTCGACATTCACCGGTGAATGTCAACACATACCAAAAACGTTGGTGAAAGACCGTACAATTGATTACATTTCTTGCACTTTCGGACCATCGCCGGTATATGTCGACAATCAGAGACAAGCTTTGGTGGAATTTGAAAAGATGATTAAAGAGCTCGAAAAGGAGATAATAGAAAACAACGTCAACAAAGAGGTGCGGCCTAGAGCACGTTGTGTTTTGCTGGAACACAAGGTCAACAGAGAGTTAAAAAAACAATTAAAAAAAAAACTTGTTTTCTTCTCACGCTAGAATCTAAAGCTACATATTAAAAAAAACAAAGAAACTCACCGTGATTGGTCACTCCTCCTTTCTAAGAGAGACGATAAGTTACGTCACACATGTGACATTTTTCACGCCTGAAATATTGAGATAAGAAAATGCAAATCTGCATTTCTCCTCTCCGGATACGGAGAGATGAAACGCATATTCAAGATTCACCATTAGTGCATTGTGGATGTCGACATTTGCCGGTGTAAGTGAGAAATGAGGATATCTAGCAAATATTTCGGACATACACCAAGCGACTACGTGAATGTTGACATTCACCAGCGAATGTCGACATTCTCCAGATTTCGGACTTTCACGGTAACATATATACTCACAAAAATTATGAATTTCTGTTGCGAATACTTCTAACCATTTTTATATCTCTGGTTCTATATGTTATATAGTCTTAAACTCTGTGGCACGACAACCCATCGCGGGGCCAAGGCCTACAATGCTCATATTTGCTCTCTTGGCAAAGGGCTCTGAGGGTGCGAAGCATAAACCGTTTAGGAAGTCGGCCTAACGCGAAACCCCCAATGTTTAGTTCGCAGGCATGCTTGATTCTCAGTTTTATCGATCCACTGAAGGGATGAAAAGCCTGAGGTTAGAGCCTCGGATTTGTGTCTTGAAGGCACAAAGCGCTACTACTAAACCAACAGACTTCACTTAGCCTAACTATAAAAACATATGAACAAACAATTTTTTAGAAATATCAATTTTAAAAATGTGTGAATGAGTTGCACCATCGATTACAAAAAGTTCAGCTGTTAAAACATCAAATGTATTATTGATGAAGATACAATAAAATTATTTATATTTTGCTGTTTTAAGTTTATTTCTATAAAATAAGATGGTTTGTTTTTTTAGGTTATTATTTGCTGAGAATATCTTATTTATTAATCTTCTAATTTACTAACATAGTAACATGATTGTAATGTTTCTAGATTTTTAAAGAAATTTAAATTTTAATCCAGGCTTAAAGTTTATATTTAACACAGAGGAAAATCTTAATTTCTTTAATTTCGCACAACAGGTTGCACTTACTACTCTTACATTCTCAATACACAAGATCTACAATACTTCCCGACAGTAAAATTAAAACCACTAGTTCAGAGAATATGTCAAAATGTTGAACTATCACAGGTTGACCAAAGTTACAAAAAATACAATCAGGGAAATCAACGACATCAATACGAAAAAGATGACTTCAAGATCTTTCATGTCCAGTTAAAAGTCGAAAATGTACCACACCCATTTTCCTTGGGGATTCAGAAACACATCATAGGCTATTTCTAAACATCACTTAATTCTTGCATTTTGAGACATTCCTAGCTTCTGAATTAAAAAAATTGCTTGAAAGACAAATTTATTATAAATTTTAAAAACTGAAATGCCAATTTCCTTTAAGTCACTGTGTTTACCAAGAAAGTCAGCCTGTTTATTTTCCACAATGCCATTGTGTGCCGGTACCCAGTGTGTGTGAAAGGAAATTTTGTGGGAAGTATCTTTTCAAACTAATCTGCATTCAAGAATTTGCGGTGACTCAAAGGAATAGGTATGTGGCAGGGTCTGGAATGTTAACTTATAATCAAAAATCAGACCGTTATAGCTTCCATTGAATGCAGTAATAAATCGGACCACAGGGAGGTAAAAAATAAAAAGTTTGCAGTAAATACCAGCCCCATCAAACATAGAGTCATTTTTGTAATCCTTCACATTCTCCCCATTTTCAAAAGACAGGAATCACAAATGATTCTTCGACATTTTCTTACCAACTTCAAGCCTTATATCCAGATAGTTATAATACACAATGATCACATTTGCAAAGGCAGAATAAAAGTCTGATGAAAAGCTCCAAAGGGTAAAGTAGAAGGCCTCCTAGTGGTGAACCTTGAGTTACACAAAATCTGTTATAGCTTTGCCACTTATCTCAGTGGCTTAAAGTTTATCAAACAAAACAAACATTTAGACATATTAAATATCATTAAAAATTGAATTTTAATTTTAATGAAATGTTATACATATTGTCAAGTGTGTGATTTAAATTTTACTTTAATGTGAAAATACTAATAATATTGATAAAGTAAAAATTCAAAAAATATTTACCCGTGGTGCCATAAGAGTCAGACCGTTCACATCTTCAATAATCACAATTAACAAAAAAGCAATCTAGAAAACATTGGCAAAAATACTTGAGATGACAGTTTTATAATTAGTTTCAGTTTTAATAATTTAAATTCTTGACCCAAAATTTCAAGAATTATTATTTTTAAATATAATGGAAAATAATCATCAAACACAAAAGACTTTTCAGCAAACTATCAAATTTATTTTTAAATTCTAAAAAAATGAAATTTTTAAGTTTATTTTTTGAGGGAAATTTAAAAATGCTTTTAAATTTTATTTTCTCGCTTCTTTTGGTAATTGCTGTTAGATCTTTATAATGATTCGTTTCAATATTTCCTTACTTGGGTATGATCTTTTTAAAAATATTATTTTTTTTTATTTTTTAATATTTTTAGAAAGATTATACATATCTATTATTATTTTTTTGAAAAAAATGCAAGTTTATTTTTGAGGAAAATTCAAAAAAGTTTCCCCAACTTTTTTTTTTCTTATCTAGCTTGAATACAATACAATTTTCATATAATTAAGAATCATCACTGATTTTTATTTAAAAAAAGAACTGGACATCGTATTGAACTGACCTTATTAATAATGCACTGAAATGCTTGGAAAAACTCAAGGTCTATGCAAACAGGAACGGAAAATATAAATTAGGAGGAAACTTCTAGCTCCAGAAAACGTAGAAATAGAAAATTCGTTAAAACCTCATTAAAAAACATGGCGAAACATTTCAAAGATATGTGGATGTAGAATTAACAAGTTAAAGTGACTGCCCAATAAATGTTAGAATACTAAGACTTGTTTTATTTACTTTGAAAGAAATCAAAAAAGAATTAGAGGAAACTTTGATTCTTAGAGAAATGCGCTTTTATGTATATATAGATGTTTCTAGCAAAAGTTTTAATAAAATCGTTTACTTTATCGTATTAGGCTTCCATATCAACGCTATTTTTTTTTAATTTTTCCAGAATAATAAAGTTGCACTCGCGCTAAAACAAAGGCTTAGAAAAAATGTACATTTCAAAAAGAATTATTTTTATTGAGTTTAAGAACTGGCACACGCAATAGAAAAGAAAGGAACAGAATTATCACCACTCATTATACCGAGCAGAAAATGATTATGTTCGGAGATTGCATGAAAGAGCCTTAGATTATTATAAAGTCGTAATTTATAGATTTTCTATTAAGTATTTTCTAAATATTTAGGAAATAGGATGTTATATATTAAAACAAAATAAAACACTATCTCCTTTAAATTAAGACCGCAATGTGATAACTCATGTTAAGATTGATACTTTTGATTGTTACAATCTTAACTTGATGGGACAAATAGAAGTCTCTTAAGATAAAGTTTACAATCACAGATAAAACTTAAAAATATTAATAAATAAATAACAGTGCAAACAAAAAAAAAATTATCTGTTGAAATGTGAGCGATGACTGAAAGTGATGAAGAAATCCTTGCAGTTTTTGAAAGAAAGATACTGCGAATTATTTTAGAAGGTGAAAAATGTAATGAAACATGGAAAAGAAAAACAAATTCTGAACTTTATCTGCAATACAGAGAGCCAGGCATAATAAAAAAATTCTTCAATCCAAAGACTGAAATGAGCAGGACATTTTATCAGGGTGAGGATGGTCAAGTCACCAAAAAGATCTTCGACACTTAACCCCAAAAATTGAAATACCGAGGATCGACTGTCTTGAAACAGATCTGAAAATTCTTAAAATAAAAAATTGAAAGAGCCTATCAAATTAGAGGGTGGTCTGGAAAATTTGATATGCGGATAGTCATAGCCCCAACCTGATCACGCACCACTAAGGAAGGAAGGAAAGTAAAATTCCCTGGAAGAAGTGTGGAGTGAAATAAATATATAATTTAAACTTGTTAATTTGTCAAGAAGAATCGCTTTCGTAAATAGTGTGCACCGGCATACTTCTCTGTACCAACCCTAGAGTTAGGCTCTACCTGTTAAGTACAAGCTTTTGGAAGAAGGCGTCATCATATAGAAGCAGAGACCAAACAGAAAATTCCCGAATTCATGACCTGCCACCAACAGAGTTATCATTTAAAAGGATATTACGATCACAATTATCTAAATCCCAAACGTCTTTAGTAAATATGACGGATCTTCGGTTAAACCAGGATTCGAATTCACCATCTTCAGAAAATGAGAACTACGCTTTAACCAGCCAGACCACCGTGGCCAACAATTAATAAATTAAACATAAAAAACAACATCTATCAATTTTGAAGCACTGTTATAATATAAGTCATTACATGCTACTATTTCCGAAAGGAACGATAAGGCGTTTATGGGTTTAAAATTAAAATTTTTAGCGGTGCTGCGCTTTTAATGATATACCCCTTATGTGGGCTAAGAAATAAAAATTAAAGCATTTTTATTTCTTAGCGCATGTGAAAGTTGGGTAAAAAGGCTGTAGAAAACCATGAAAATATTGCCATTATATCAGCATACCAAGGTGTTGAAATTATATATCCACATAAAGGAATCGTATAGCAAGGAGATGTATGTATTGATATGGCATACTTGGACTATATATTTAATTCATATGTGGATTTGCGAAATTTTTTTTATTTCCTACAATGAAGAATTACATTTTGAACGCTTCATGTATTCATTCTCTTTTCTGTAATTGCTTTTTCTAATAAAATTTCTTTTTTCTTCAATTTTATTTATTATGACATATATATGACATGTAACAGAACTATTTTATCGAACTTTTAGTGGCAATACGAATTAGTTGCTATCGAGTGACAACAAAAGAACGATGACTCCATAAAGAGGTAGTTGAATTCCAGTTGACATGATGTAATTGAAATGCCACACATACCTATACAAAATGCATTGTTGTGTTCTACTGTATGGAACTTGTAGTGGCAACCAGAATTTAGATATTTTCGAGTGGCAACAAAAGCAACGAACTTTCCAGCTGTCTTGAATCGAGAAATTGAAATGTTAAGTCTGCAAATTAAATCATATAGTTGTGTTCTGTGATCGTATTTTTCTTTCTTTTTTTTTTATAAAAGTTCTTGTGTTTTACTCTGTCATTTAAGATATTAAAATAAAAACTTTTCAGATCCAACTGGAGTAGTTTTTATGCCAAGAACGGTTATATACACTTTTTTAGTGAATAAATATATGTAGATTCGTGAACAATGATCACATATGTTAAACATTCTCACGGATAATTTAATTTTGATTGTATTTTTATTTCAAGCGGTTTTCCTCATTGATATACCATGAACATTATACACCATGGATGAGGATTTAGTAAGACACACACAAACGCACACAGTGATGCCACTAAGACTTTATTTATTGCGTTGTTCATATTTTTATGGCGCATTTCTGACAAATTTGACATTTTCGTCGTTTCCGGATTTTAGAATTAGATTGTACATGTTATTATCTTAAAATAGATGTTTTTTTCACAGAATATATATTAGGTTGGGGAAAAAGAAATCCATTATTTATACGTGAACTTTATGTAACTTCTTCTGGATTCACTTTGTAAAAAGGCTTAAAACAGCTTTCACGTAGATTTTTAGGTCTTGCGCGTTACGACTGCTGACATGCGGTTAATTTCGATCATTTTTGATATTTTATAGACATTTTCGACGATGCTGTATCCACATGCGAGGTGCATCTCTAACATCAAAAATACCCGTACGGAATCGACGAAACAAAAACTGTACGTAACTGGTTGTTACAGTCTTATATAGGACGATAAACACCTTTCACAATTTTAGCCACCCGGCTATCTTTTTCGCCGTTAAAAGAGAAAAATGAAAATGTATCAAATTTTCTGTTTGTTGTCTTCCATTTTTAAAACCTTGTACTCGTAACTGGATTAATCAAACAAAAAACCGCAAGAGGATATTTTAGTGTCAAATGTCACCTTTCCAACGAGCATAAATCTGAAATTGTTTGATAGATACCTCACGAGATATCGATCACTACAGACGTCTACCGAAAAAATAATGGATTACTTTTTCCCCAACCTAATATAGAAATCAGTAGTATCAAACAGTGAAAAAATATTAAAAAACAAATTCTAAATGATATAACCTTCATTGGGTTATGCTATTACAGTACATTAGTTTAGCATTCTTTAAATGATCATAGCAAAAAAAAAAAAAAAAAAAAAAAAAAAATCTAAATTTAAAGTTATGTTTATGCAAAGTTTTTTTTGATTATAAAAATTGTTATATTTTAAATAAAGAATTTTCTTTTATTTAAGTACAATTATTTGCATTTAATATTTGAAATAATTATTGGATTCTTAAATATATCAGCTAATTAAAATGTACAATATATTATATATAAGAATATGCACTTACGAAGATCATAGCTGCCATCACAAGAAATCTCTGTTAAAAAATGAAATTTTTCCAAGAACAACTTGAAAATCTTCTTCTCGTGGTTTCATAAAACTCACCTGATTACTTTCTTAATCTCAGGTCACGACAAAGAAATCGAAAACCCCATTTGACAACCACGATAAAAAGTGAAGGTGCCTGTTGAAAATGAAAAATAGTGAAAATGAGCTTTGTGAAGGTCTTTCGATTGCAAGTTGCTTAAGAAATTAGAAGTCATCAAATATATTGAGATCATTGAACGAACAATCGGAAAATATGGGATTTTGAAATATGTAGTTGAAATTGTCAATAACAAATAAAGCAGAAGCAGTTTTCAGTGTAGTGTAAGGTAAGAATTGTAACAACACGTCCTTTTTAGATCAAGGAAATTGCTTAGACCTTGAAATGGATTTTTTTTTCACTTTCGAGAAAGAGACATCTTCCATTTTCAGTGGCACAACAAACTTGGGTGGCCGTGGCTTTCTCAAGAATTTTCCAGAATGTGCAATTTGCAATTAATTTTTTCACACGTATGAGAATTTTTCTTTGAGTTTTAATTATGTCAATAACTTGAGGTAAGTTGTATATTTTGAGAATAAAAGAAAAAAAAAAGGTAAAAGAAAAAGTTTTAAATACTTTCTCTCTCTCTCTCTCCCTGTGAAAAAGTGATTATAATATTATTTTGCCAAATAACTGTGGGATAAAATGAATCTAAAAATTATCCTTTTATTTGAAATAAAAAGGAAACAATTGAAAACGCTATAAAACACTCAACCTGAAAAATTATAAAGTCCAGATCACTCATTAAATTTAGTATTCAACTGTAATACTATCTGAATGTGCTTGTTCTATTTGATAAAAAAAGGTTGATGCACATTGTGAAATTTTTGTTCTCAAAAGGGCTTTTTTTATTCAAAGCGAATACAAATTCTGGTAACAGAATTATTTTATCAAACTTTTTGTAGCAACAAGAACGAACAAACAGTCTAATACCAGCTGCCATGAAATGAAGAATTGAAATGGCTATTGTGGAATTTTTTTATATCCAAAAGATACTTTCACATACAATTTTGACGTACTCAGATGATGTTTATATAAATGCAAAATTTACAATTGTATGGTGAGAGATTTTTCTAGCACTTGACGATATCAAGGGAAATGGAGCTTAAGACATGAGATAAGTTATGGGAAAAGCATGATGTTTGTACTATGGTAGTAAAAAGAAAGCCTTCTTTATGTTTGAGGTTAAGTTTTTTAAATTTTATCTTATGAAATTTGTTAGCAATCCGTGATCATTTATCAAAATGATGTTAATTCTGATATTAGAAAAAAAAATTATTTCAACTACGCTGATTTTTTTTTTTTCGTTTAAGATTTTGGCAGCAATTTCATTTGATAAAAATGCAAGATAATTAGGCAAAGTTCTGATAAAACTCACCTTAACTTATAATTCAGAAGCATTGGTTTTTGACAATGAAGGAAGTAAATGTCATGAAGAACTTTAATAGGAAAATTTTGAGAATCTCAAAATTACTAAGTAAAAAGATTGTCTATTTAGGAGATTAAGAATTGTGAATTTTGAAATGCATAAAATCTATAGTGATGGGGATAATATCATGTTCACAAAATTAAATAAAGTGAGATGACAGGATAGGATATCTACGGACAATGAATGAGGAACGAGTTGCAATGCAAATCTAATGTAACCCAAAATAGGATTTTAAATACACCAAAAAAGAAATAAAAATAATTTTCGCAAAACTTTGCATACACACAACAAAAGATGACAAATCAATTTTTTGGAAATAAAGTAGTTTGATGTAGAAGTACAGAGCCTATAAAAACTGTCGAGCCGATGTCGATGAAAAGTACATGAATTTCTTGTTAATATTTTCTTAATATTTTATAGACTGATTGAGTCGTTCTTATTTACAGTTTCAATCAGTCTTAACACCAGCACAATTGAATTGTATACAAGAGAGCACACAATATAAAAGTCACTATCAGATAAGGACTTTATAGGATCACTATAAGCATAAATATTCTATACTAATGTCCGAAATGATATTTAGAGACTTAAATTAACAGAAATGAGCATCTGGGCATTTATCTCGTCGAAAAGTTTTTGAAAATTTCAGTGGAATATTTCATTACACTTCCATTCTTATAGGAACGTGACGACTTTGATAAATTTAAGTTCCACAATCTATTTTGAAATTTTATGAAGTAAAAGTTAGCTAAGTTTGTATCGTGGATTTAAAGAATGAAGTCCAACGCCATTTTTTTAAAAGAAAAAACTAAAGAAATTGTGGTTTGGTTTTGCGTGCGCTTCCTCTTTTAATGAAGTGCTAAAATTTTAAAAATAGTTATTTTTATGCTAAAAATTCAAACAACCTATATATTTAAACTGAACAGTCTTGTATATCACTAAATTATCTCTGAAAACATCATTAAAGTCAATCAAAAACTAAATAATCATAAGATTATTTATTATGATTTTTTAATATATTTCCCTAACTATGATTACATTTATTATCATTTTCAGAGGTTTAATGATGCATACATATAATATCCTTTATCTAATTTAGTTTATATGTGAACATAATTTTAGTACTATAATTAGTACTAAAACTAAAAATAAGAAAAAAGCACAATTCCTCATAACATGTGCCCACGGCATTCGATCATGACCTCATGAACATAAATATATTTATAAATATTATCGAAAACTTTTCCCTTTAAAATTTTGATGTTTTTTTCTACTTAATTGATAAAATGGCTTCTAAAAAATAAATTTCCTTTTAAAATGAGATAAACAAAATCACATACTGAGGATCAAGCTATTTTCATGTTATTTGACTTTAAATGCAGAAAGACTTTTGGCTGAAGTTACAAAGGGACTAAGAAATTAATTTTCATTTGGAGGTGAAAATTAAATAAAAAATATATTATTTATATTAGATACCTCTATAAATATATACGATATTTAGTATAAATAATTTCATTGGTGAATTTATATATTTTTGGATAGTTTTAATAAAATGCATATTAATTTTTAGATTGATAAAATTTAACAATAATTTTTAACATCTATATACATCAACTAATGAAATTAGTATTCCATACGTCAACAACGTAGATTATCGATTCCGCCGAAATTTTAATCCCCCCTTTTCTTTCATCATCGTTTCCGCCGAGGAGCTTAACCCCCTCTTTCCCATACCTATTGATATCGCCGCAGACAAGTAAATAGAGGAATTTATGATACAACACATTTGGCAGCTTATCCATCCCTTTGTCTATTGGCGACTATTGACACCACCGTTAGATTATCAACGCTGATTGGTCAATCCTTAAAAATGTTTCAGGAATGTTCAGGAAATGTCTCTCTTCAGTCACTTTTTGCTGAGCAAACGTAGAGTGAAGTCGCGTATGCGAGGGACTGCGGTCAGCAGTTTTTTTTATCGATTTATTTATAGTGATTAATTAATTTTTTACTATGGATGTCCACCTCTACACCAGCAAGCAAGAAAAAAATCTACTTATTGTAGATGGCTATACTTACTATGAGAAAAGAAGACTAAAAAGCGGTGAAACCGTATGGCAGTGTAGCAGAGGAAAAAAAATGGACTCCAAAAGTGTATACGATGCCGAACAAAACATCTATCTCAAGGCTTGATACCGTGCATTACCATGAAAAGGATGAAAATTTACCAACGAAAATACTTAATCAAGCCGCTTAAAGGAAAGCAGAAGATATTTTAGAGAGACCCTATAAAATTATTCATACAGTAATTGCTGAAAATCCAACTTACTTAGAAAACATCACTACTAGGAAAATTAACAACTTGAAACTGAGTATTTATAGGAAAAGAAGAAAACAGATACCAAGCCTTCCAAAGAACAGAGTAGAAGCAATAGAGAAACTACTAGAAATGGAAGTGAAGTCAGTAAAAGGCGAAGAATTTCTGTTATATGCTGATGCAGATTCTGGAATAGTTATTTTTTCCTGTGGTTCCAATCTGGAATTTCTTATCAAAGGCAAAAAAATATATACGTGGATGGAACATTTAAGTACTGTGCAAAGTTTTAGTTACAACTCTTTACTATTCATGGTATAGAAAATGGCAGGTATGTGCGCCTGGTTTTCTGCTTATTGCCAGATAAGAAAGAAGACACTTATGCAAAATTATTCAAGACAATAATCGAGAAATGTGTTGAACGCAATCTCGGTTTCCAACCAAGCCATTTAGTGGTTGACTTTGAAATTGCCATTCATAGCGCCATTAAAAAAACATGGCCTAATGCAGCAGTGCAAGGCTACAAATTTCATTTGCACCAAGTTTGGCATAAAAAAATTTTCAGTCTTGGTCTTGGCAAAGAATTCAGGTTGGCTGAATCAAATGCAGTTGGCCAGTGGTTAAAAAACCATTCGGACTGTCCTATTTAAAACGGAATGACGTTGGTGAGTGCTTTGCATTATATTTGGTTGCAATCCAACCTACAGATGCGAGAGTTTCGAAGGTTGTAGACTACTTAGTAGAAAACTATATTGACGAACAAGAGGCAAAATTTCCACCTACAATGTGGGCCAAAGCCGATGCTTCATCAGAAAATACAACTAACGCATGTGAATCATTCCATTCACATTTTAATGCTTGTTTTTATCACACGTATCCTCACACTATTCATTTCGTGTAAGTTATATTGCAGAGCCAGACAGATTCGAATGTCTAGTACGAAAGAAGAAAGACCAGTTTCAAAGACAATCCTCCATAGGCGTGAAAATTTGCATAAAATGATTAGTAAGTATTTGGAAGACAGCCTCACCAGGATTTTGGATTGGGTAAAGTTTGCCAGTCATAAATTTAAACCAATATCACCATAAAACTTTCATATATTTAACATGGGAAGGAAATTGTTCATTTTACAACTCTCAACAAGAATTATTCTTTTAACATGTTTTAATTGCCAATTTTAATAAAAATGTTAGATTGATAATGCTTTATTTTATTTAGCATAATATGAAAAATGTCGCCGAAACGCGCCAAAGATAAATTCTTAATGCCTGAAACGGCGAAAAAGTAATAACTCTTGAAAAGGGGAAGGAGACATTCGGCGGAAACGATATGTAGGGGTAACTACTGATAACATCTTCGGGGGGTTCGGGATACTCTACGGCGGAATCGAAGACTGGCCGTCAACAATGCTTGGATTGGAGTGGCAGATGAAACGATATCTAGGTCATTTTCACACTCAGGGATAAAGAAGCAAAAAAAAAAAAAAAAAAAAAAAAAACGAAGAATATTTTCTTGACGATTTGAGTGGTGATGAATTACTCATCCACGAACTTGAAGGAAACTCTTTGTTACCCGAAACTTCATTTTAGGTTGTTTTACATATAGACTCAGATGATTTATACGTAAGAAGTATTGCATAAGTGATTGAAAAATTAATCAATGAAAATAGGAAAAAGCACTTTAAGATTTCAAACAAGAAGGAGCTTATGTCGTAGTGCGGTGACCGTCTGCAAAACAATACAGATGAATATAATGATATCTGCTTTATTTTGCATGTTTCTGATATAGAGCATACTAATTGAATGTTTTCCAAAAATCGATAGATCTATAAATGTTTGAATAAACTAAATATTATGCATTAAATAGCTTGTATAATTAAAAAATATATATTTTTGCTTGTGTTAACTTTAAAGAACTATCTTACTATGTTTTTCCAAAGCCCTGTTTCTAGGATTTTCTTTCATCACTATAAGAGGGAAAAATGACGACTAGTGGGGTACTCAGTGGGCGTGCCATTGTGACACCGAAAGTGTCACAATGACTTTATAATTTAGAAACAGAGATGAAGAAGAAAAGACTTAATGAATTGGCCAGCTACCTGCAGAAATATCATTTCACACGGAGGACATTGCGATCACGACATGGAGGACGTGCCTCAGCTGCTGCCAGTGAATATGAACGATTTTCCTTTGGAGTTCGGAATCGAACTCACAATCTTCGATAACGAGAACGACGGCCTAACCAACCAAGCCACCACGACCTCATTATCTTACAAACATAATTCGATTGAATTACACATAGTTTGACTAATACTATGAAATTATTTTCGCAATAAAATTTTGCAACTGTTTGCACTATTGAATTAGTTTTAGAAGCACACTTATTATAATGAATAAATATACCACATTATTTCAATAAATCTAAAATCGTTCATTTTTTATATGTAGAATAATTAAAAATATATTTCTTGACTTATTTCAATATAAACTATTTTCCCGTTTATAAATAAAACTAACAGACTGTCACACTTTCTTTTCGGCTATCTTTACTAATTTCAGAATTTTTACCCCTTTGAACATTTTTTAGTTCCATTATTAATTGAAAATTTAATAAAACTGTGACTTCACTATAAATGAACTCTTGTTTTTCTTTTTCGATTTGTTTTTCTTTTTCGACAATTATATATTTAACATGCAGTCAAAAAAAGGTCATGTGCGAATTTATCACCAAATCAGTCAAAAGAAAAGGAAACCAATAATTTCCAAGTTATCTTTTACCATATTAGATGAACTTTAATTAAAAATGAGCAAGGATATTAATGATAAATTAAAAAAATTATTCAGAACAACTATAGAATTTAATTTAATTGGGAAACAAAGCTAATAAGAGCTAAAAACAATTAAATAAAACTAAACCAATTATTATTATTAGATTAAATGTTAAAATAAATAAAATATACCGATATATTTATAAAATTTCTTAATATTTATCAATTCATAAATATTATATATTTCGCTATAGAGAATAAGAGTGTAATTAATATACTTACGATGAACATAACTGACAGATAAAAGGTTTACCCAAAATGTCGAAAATTTCAAAACATCAATTCTTACAAAACACCTCTGCCATAGAAAACTTAAATAAAACTTACCAGATTACTTACTTAATACACAACTGGCGTCAAAGTAAAAAAGCAGACTAGACACCCAAGGCGAATAACCGAAGCCAGATAGGTTTGTATGAAATAATATAAATTTGAAAAATTCGATTTTCCATCTATTTCCCATGGAAAAGATGTTGAATTCTTAATTAGAAAGATCTTTGATTCGAATAATATAGCAAAAAATTAAGATACGATCTTCTAATATTTCATTGAGATTAGGATAATTTCAATGTAAATCTAGGATACACAGCCAAAAAAACGAAAGAAATATGAGATGAAAAATTAAGTATTATCTTCGACTAAATTTCATCAAAGTAAACAATAATAGTAAATAAAAATCTAAGCACATCTTATTTTTATACTTGTGATTCAATTAAATTTATTTCAAAAATTGATTAATTGAGCTTCTAATTGTGATTATTATAATTACTATCAACTTTAGCATTCTAGATCCTCATACGGAGTTGTAGGATTTTATCTCGGTAGCAAGTTATCATCAAAAGACTATACGCTATTGTAAAAGCCAGTTTTTACCTGTAAAAACATAACTCTTACCAACGTTGCGTGGTAAAAGTCCAAAGTATGCTTTTATTATTCATTTCGGACTAGTTCTTTGTTGTGAAACCGAAGAGCTACCAAATGCCTTTCGGTTAAGTCTCAAACAGAGGATTACTCGGATTTCACTTTTCAATTCAAAATGAAAGTGAATTACACAATCTTTTGAGACATAGTATAAGGAATATTGTTACAAATTTAAATATAATAATTGTATTTGTCATAAAATACTTCAGACAGTTGTACGTTAAAAGCGGTTTTTCTAATAATTTGGTGACTTGGTGATGTTTTGGCGAGAAACTTGGCGACTTGGGGAGAAATAGATACTTCTGGAAACATCCATCACCTAAGTTCTAGGACAACTATTTAGCGAGATAGCCTAGAAGAACCTTGGCGAAATTGGTAGATTTCTCCACCAAGTCAGGTATAAATACCGCAGCCCGACATAAGATGAATGTGTAGATGCCCTTGGGCAGGCACTCAGCTTCTCGAAACTTTAAAAAAAAAAAAAAAAAAATATCAGTTAGTTGAGTTTTCAGTTTTGTGAAGATGATTAGTCGTGACTGCTAGAGAAGCTGTCTGGGGTATTTGAGACCTTTGAACTGTTTCTTATCGTATCTGAAGAATTGTGCTGCGTTAATTGTTATTATTACAGCTGGAATTTTTTTTACGAATAAAAGTCTTGTGTTAATTAACTGGTTGTTTTATTTAACTCTTAATCACACGAATCCGGAAGCGCGGTACAATATATCAACAAACGGAAGATTTTGTAATAAGTAGTCCCTGATTTAAAGCTTTTACAAGAAAGCAATGGTAGCTCTCACAACAATGACTTAGCAAAAATAAGAAATCAAATATTAAAGCTTATTTTCAACTTTTGCCAAGACATTTTAGTAAAAGCTGTCTTATTGGTTAAACTACCAAGCTTCGGGCATTTACAGTGACTAACACAGACATATATAAAGTGAAGATACATCTCCGCTTTTCTTCGTATTAAAACAATGAAACAGTTTTATGTTCTTAAGTTCCACACAAATATAATATAGTTAATACATTACTTTTGAGTTGAAGTTTTTAAGTTAAATGGTTTCCAAAGGAGATAAAGGCGTTTAGTTATGCGGACACCAATTCTATTGCAGACCAAATCTTTGTGTCGTAATTGCAAATGTACTCCATCAATAGACATGTGCACCAAATAGATACAAGTTGTCATAAATGTAACAATTACTTCCCATTTAACGCATATGTCAAGAAAATATTTTGTGTATGCTTACATAATGCCGCTTCATGACACACATATATGTCCAGCATAAGAAAATGTTAAGAGTACTTTAAGAACGATTGTTGGTGCTGCAACGTCACACAATAATAGCCAACTAAAGATAGAACTGT